>JALRME010000025.1:442225-651716 GCA_026120035.1 Coleophoma eucalyptorum
CTTGAGGTGCTTGTAGTCGTAGAAGTGGTACTTACACTTAAGGTGATTGTACTTGACGTGTTTATAGTTGTAGAAGTGGTACTTACACTTAAGGTGCTTGTACTTGACGTGCTTGTACTTGACGTGCTTGTACTTATACTTGAGATGCTTGTAGTCGTAGGAGTGGTGCTTGCACTTGAGGTACTTGTACTTGAGGTGCTTATAATCGTAGAAGTGATACTTTCACTTGTGGTGCTTGTACTTGACGTACTTGTACTTGAGGTGCTTGTAGTCGTAGGAGTGGTACTTACACTTGAGGTGCTTGTACTTGACGTGCTTGTACTTGAGGTGCTTGTACTTGAGGTGCTTGTAGCCGTAGAAGTGGTACTTTCAATTGAGGTGCTTGTACTTGAGGTGCTTGTAGTCGTAGGAGTAGTGCTTGCACTTGAGGTGCTTGTAGTCGTAGAAGTGATACTTTCACTTGACGTGCTTGTACTTGAGGTGCTTGTAGTCGTAGAAGTGGTAATTTCACTTGAGGTGCTTGTAGTCGTAGGAGTAGTACTTGTACTTGAGGTGCTTGTACTCGAGGTGCTTGTAGTCGTAGAAGTGATACTTTCACTGGAGGTACTTTTACTTGAGGTGCTTGTACTTGAGGTGCTTATAGTTGTAGAAGTGGTACTTTCACTTGAGCTGGTTGTAGTCGTAGGGGTGGTACTTGCACTTGAGGTGCTTGTACTTGAGGTGCTTGTAGTCGTATAAGTGATACTATCACTAGAGGTGCTTGTACTTGACGTGCTTGTAATTGAGGTGCTTATAGTCGTAGAAGTGGTACTTTCACTTGAGCTGGTTGTAGTCGTAGGAGTGGTACTTGTACTTGAGGTGCTTGTAGTCGTAGAAGTAGTACTTTCACTTGAGGTGCTTGTAGTCGTAGAAGTGGTACTTTCACTTGACGTGCTTGTACTTGAGGTGCTTGTAGTTGTAGAAGTGGTACTTTCACTTGAGGTGCTTGTACCTGACGTGCTTGTACTTGAGGGGCTTGTAGACGTAGAAGTGATACTTTCACTTGAGCTACTTGTACCTGACGTGCTTGTACTTGAGGTGCTTGTAGTTGTAGAAGTGGTACTTTCAGTTGAGCTGCTTATACTTGAGGTGCTTGTACTTGAGGTGCTTGTACTTGAGGTGCTTGTAGTTGTAGAAGTGGTACTTTCACTTGAGCTGCTTGTACTTGAGGTGCTTGTACTTGAGGTGCTTGTAGTCGTAGGAGTGGTACTTTCAGTTGAGCTGCTTGTACTTGACGTGCTTGTACTTGAGGTGCTTGTAGTCGTAGAAGTGGTACTTTCAGTTGAGCTGCTTGTACTTGAGGTGCTTGTAGTCGTGGAAGTGGTACTGTCAGCTGAGCTGCTTGTACTTGAGGTGCTTGTAGTCGTGGAAGTGGTACTGTCAGTTGAGCTGCTTGTACTTGAGGTGCTTGTACTTGAGGTGCTTGTACTTGAGGTGCTTGTAGTAGTAGGAGTAGTAGTGGTAGTCGAACTAGAACTTGAAGGACCTGCGAGATTAGGCGGAAAACTACCAAGATCCATGCAAGTTGGTATACTCAAAATGCAAGTAGCTGGGATATTCTGCGGGGGAGAAGGACCATTATAGAAGATAGCATTGTATCCTGCTGTATTGTAGAGTGTGGGGTGCCTTGCTTTAATGAGTTTAGAAGCATCATATCCATCCCCAATGTTGATGTATACAATATTATTGCTAGAAAATACCACATTCAAGTTCGGGGAGGTATATGAAAAAGACATTATAATTTCGTAGAACTCGATGGCGTTGCCCGTAGCAAATCCGTAAACTTGTGCACCAAAATTCGAATTGTGTGAATACACTTGGGTATCCATATGTAGGGTTGCGGAAGGGTCAGAAAAGAAAATGCTCTGACTTGGGAAAGTCGGACCAAAGCCGGGATTTTGGTAGTAGCCTGAACCATCTTCGAGGTAAAGGGTTGACCCAAGTCCAAGCTGCCAGCATCCAGTTCCATAGACATTCTGAACGTTGTGAAATACCACGTTTAGTAAGCGAAAAACTCCATTATTCGATATGTTGATTGTTCCAGTTTGACTAAGGGCAGTTGAACGCCAAACGAATGAGGCGCCTAGGTTATTGTTGAACTGCTCATATGATATCACGCCGTTGTTCACGCTGTCAATATCGCAGTACAGCTGATAGGTACTGCCGCCTGTATCACCTCGTCCACAAAATTGTAATGTACCACCGTTGGACATGCTGTGAAGATACCAGTCATAAGTTGGGGCCGAGGCACTTCCGATATCGTTCAATTGAATCAGAGCACCCTCACGGTTGGTAAGACCGCCATCAGTTGTAGAATGTCCAGTATAGTCACATGTCATGCCACCTAAAAGAGAAGTCGCAAGTCCTGCCGTTTGGCTAACATAGATACTGCCAGAATTGTCAATATTCCCGTAGAAATTGTGAGTGCCAGAGCCCGATAGCCAGTAGACGACGCCCGCGTTTATCGTAGTAGTTTGACCTGCTGTCCCAAAACTTGCATCTGGGCTAGTATTTTCCGTCGAGCTCGAGATGGTTGCATCACGAGGAAATATGAGGGCTGCGGCAGCAAAATTTGCCAGAGCAAACACCTGAATCGCGTACATGAAAGCCATGAGAAAAGGTACAATGCGAAAGCAAGTGACTGCGAAGAAACGATTTCAAGAGTGGCTGGCTGGTGGTTGAGCGACCATATCCTTATGTGATGCAATACGGAGGCTGTGCTTTGAGAAACTTCTCTGTACGTGTAGCTTTCACTCCATCTTTCAGAAGAGACTGGTAGGCATCGATATAGAGAGCGGTGTTGCCATATTTGATGACAGGAGGCGATTTGACCCACCTCCTTTGTTTTTGTTATTAAAAGTCTTTAATACGAAATTCCCATCCCACTACATGCCTAGGGGGTACTTTACCATAAGGGTCAGGAGTTAAGCCTTCGCCAAGCTAGATAAGGTTTGCGTAAAGGGATATAGTGTGGCTATCCTCCCGGTGGACAAGAAAAGTGGCACACCAAATTGATCCACACACACCTACGACGACGAAATATCCAAAACACACCTAATTTCCCACCCAAATTCAACTCAATTACATCAATTCGATGCAAAATGGCACGCAATGGCCCTCGTAGGAATCAATATACAGGCCCAGCTAAGCCTATAACTCCTCCCCCGCTACCTGATCCATTAGAGCCTACAATTATACCACCAGCCAAGAGACAAAAGCACCATGAGACACCACAAAAAGCAGCTATACAGGCTATAACTTAGTGGGAGCAGCGAAAGCCAAAGGCAGATCAGGCGTATAAGACAGAGATATTTAAATTCTATGGTATTCCTCCCCGAACTGCCTACCGGTGGCTTGGGTCAGATAAAGAGGAAGTTTTACCTGCACGCCGGCACCATAATAACATTACTCATAATGAAAAACGAGGGCAAAAGCCTCTTATAGGGAAAGAAGAGCTTAGGAAGCTAGAAGATATAGCTATAAAGCATGGGTTTGAGGGTCGTACAATGATCTGGGAATCACTTGCAGAAGAAGCCCAAATTCGTGGCCAAAATCCAGGAGAGCTTTTAAGTACAAAAACAATACAACGAGCAATGGGGCTCTAGGCTACCGCAAGTGTATTTCGTGCAAAAGAGTCTGGGTAAATAAGAATAATAAAGCGGCTAAAGGAAATTTGCAGAGGGTATGCTTAGGAAATATCCCTTTCCAGAGGATTGGAGAAAGGTACGATTTTCGGACGAAACACACTTATTTTTCGGTCCAGAAGGAACCTTACGGATCATCCGTAAACCAGGAGAAAAGATATGCCCTGATTTTATTCAAGAAGAACACTCTTTTAATGATACTAAATATAAGCTACATGCTTGGGCTGCAGTAGGGTATGATTTTAAGAGTCCTATTCTATTGTCTTTTATGACTCTGGAAATACCAATGGAAAGATGTCTCACAAGTGCCATATAGATCAGATCCTTGATCCTATAGTTAAGCATTGGTTAAAAGAAGTACAAGACTTTTTTTTAGAAGAAGATGGAGATTCTGGCCATGGATATTCTTCTTCTAAGGATAATATCGTACAAAAGTGAAAGAAAGAGAATAACCTTACTACATATAAGAACTGTCAGGCTTCTCCAGATTTAGCTATTATTGAGAACTGTTGGCAGATTCTAAAGCAACATATACGTAAACAGACTCATAATACATTAGGAGTCTTGAGAGAGCTTACGATAGCAGGATGGGATGAATTGACTCAGGATAAAATAAATAGACTAGTAGACTCTATGCTAGAGAGACTAAGAGCTGTAATAGACTCTGATGGAAGAATGACAGCTTATTAGGTATATATCTATGAATTATCTAATTACTATTCTTCTATTGATTCAATATGAGTTGATTCAATTTTGATAGGAAATTAGGTGTGTGTGGATCAATTTGGTGTGCCACTTTTCTTGTCCACCGGAAAGTAGTACCCTCTTGTTCAGCCAGGGTTAAAACAGGCCATATACCACATACCACATACCACATGCCACAGTAAGTAATAAATTTGGCGATGGGCACTAGAGCATTCTCCGCACCAATAGAGTTTTTCACAGAGTCCTTGCATTATCTACCTCTATATATATTACTATGGAAAAAATCTCCATTCTCAGCTCTCGTCCCTCCCCGAAATCCCTGAGCAGATTAGAAATCTCCTCTCCCCTCCTCGTATAGGTGGCTGCAAAGATGTCAGTATATGGCTCTTTTCTCACAAAACTACTAATTCTAGAAATGCACGAATGTGTTAAGCTAAACTCAACTAATTAAACCGATTTTGCTACTAAACGAGACTCAATAATTAAGTTCCACTAAATAAGCCCTAAAGTTAACCCTTGAACTTGCTAGTAAATCCTCTGAACCATATAATACTATCTAACCTTCCCTTGCTGCTTTAAACTTGAACTCTAGTAATTGTACCAACCAGGCGAGCACGTCTCATGTGGAGATATACATGAGCACAAGATTAAAAGAAAAGAAGAAGAAGTACATGCTTATCAGAGAAGACTACTAATGCATAAAAGTTAAATATATAGTTACAGAGTACAGATACATTTAAAAACAGAGCAGGATATAATTGACTAAAGGAATAGTAGGACAGAGTTAGGCCTAGAGAATTTTGATCATTCAAAACTGAACAGGGCTTAGTTCGCATTTCAATGGCAACTCACATCAGGCACAATTTGGATGCAAATGCAACAACCGCTTTTTGATTGCTACGCATCAGATAGGGGCCAATCATAAACGAGGAAGGCCGCCATATGGCAACTCTGAGACGCGAAACCTCTTACAGTAAGGTTAGTACAGTGAAGTATAGTAAATCGGGCGGTCAGCTCTGTGCACTAATGCTCATGTGCCCTGGTTATACAATCACCCTATAAAAAGACCCATTAACAAGCGGCTTGATATGGTAAGATGTTGCGCCTTCCACATTCTCAGCCGTCTCTTATTATGAGTTTTGAGCATTAAATTCCCACTGAAATAACTCAGCCTTATTCAGACACGTCAGTAGACGTGGATAACCATGATTCAAGGTTAACTACAAACGATCAAAGCTATGTAATGTTCTCAATTAGATAATGCTCTCCAACTCTGTATTCATAACAGGCTCTGGTTGATTCAACATAATTGATGTAGGCTTTCAGGTATGAAACTAATTTGGAAGTTTATACTGTAAAGTTATAACCAATTTCGTATTATTCTTTAGGACTGGTATGTTCTTGTCCTTCACGAATTGACAAGATAATCAGAGGCTATTGCTTCTTCAAACAGGTCATAGGCTTTATTAGCCTGTCACCGTCCCTCCAGTCCGGCCATCCTCCGGATTTCCCCAAGAGAGTTCTCCACTTGGCCATGCACCGTCGCTCCTCGACGTAACATTGACATTGGCAATACCGACAGAATGAGCGCATTGCTTGGTCTTGACTGGACAAGGCACTTGCAGTTCATTAGGCGTCTGAGAAGGAGTCTGAAATAGCCCTGAACGAGGAGACTTTTCTCAGTCATCGCCGACCATAGTGTACTGAAGTGCTAATGCAGAAACGCCAACTTTGGCACTTGTAAAGTCCATCCGAAGTACATCCGCAGTTCGGAATTCATCACTGCCTTCCAGGTCCACATTTGTGACTTATCATAATTCAGCTAAAGGTGAAAATATAGGTTTATATTCAAGACACACACCTCGACAGTATATATGTGATTATTTTAGGGGCTTACAGCGAGGTAGAAATCACAATATAAATTAGTACCATCGACGAATAACAAAACACTCATAGCCATCGAACTGCTTTCCAATCTCGGTTTGACATGTTGACTAATATCGTTTTCGATCAATGCCTATGTCGCCAAAGCTGTAGGCAATTTCCTTGTACCCCATAGAATAAAACCTGCTCAGTCGATTTAGGTTTTTTCATGGTTCCGTATGATTAGCCATCCATGGCTTATGACGATTTCAAAAGCCAAGGGTGGAGGTGAGCTCCACTGCGCAAGCTTTTTTGTTTTTAGTTACCCGCAGTACCGATGCAGTGCCGAGGGGCCTATCGCAATTAGCACCACATCCGGTGCTGGAAATCTCGGGAAATTTATCAAGAAAAGAACCCATAACAATTTGGGATAGCGTTGAATTCATTGCGTACGAAGAAGAGTCCAAAACGAGGAGTGATATGGGTGTAGAAAGGGGAGGGATATGGCGTGAGGGTGGTTAAGGGAATGGGAGATCGGAGGTAATTTACTTGCGAGCAGATTTCAATAAAATGTCAGCAATAGTTGTTTAATTGACCCATGAAAATACTCCATATTGTTCTGGTGGATAAAATTCATGGTAAACTGAGTTGTCATACTCACGCGACCATTTCTATTCTCCCATTTTGACCCACAGACCAAACTGACCCCGTTAAGTAGCATAGTGAATGGCTGTCTTTGTTGTAACAAAGAGACTCTTCAAGATTATACCACCGGACATTCGTCAGTGTGACTTTGTATACTCGAAATCCTAAATTTGTGATATTCAACTGCTCCAATAAGTATTCGATCATGTTAGAGTAGGAAATTATCATTCTTCAGTCAATAGCACATATCGGTTATTAGTACAGGTCTTGGTGGAAGTCCGTTACTGTATGGAAGATAAGCTAAGCTGGCTTGTTTAAACCGCCGAATAATGATGGTTAAGCAAGGAAAGGACTTGATAAACGAATGGGTATATATTGATCTAAAATTCTTGATGCATTTATCTAACCAAAATCTTGATATTATGATTATATTGATCGCCATGATGCTCACATTTCTCATCAATACGCACAGACCTCATCTGTGGCAGTGCCAACAACATCTGAGACTGCTACGACGGTAGAAGCAGTTGCACTGGTAGCAGCAGATGTACTGGTGCAAGATGTACTCGTAGATGCGGATACAGTAGCAGAAACAAATGCACTAGTAGAAGCACTTGAAATGGCAGCAACCACTGCACTAGTAGTAGAATTCGAAGCAGTAGACACCACTACGCCAGTAGAAGCACTGGAGCTAGTAGAAACTACGGAACTAGTAGAAGAGTTTGAACTAGTAGAAGTCGATGCGTTACTATAGCAGTACTTCGCAAAGCAAGCGGTGCACTCAGTGGGCAAAGTGGTACCCGTTCCCTCCATGATGACACAGCCCAAGCAGGTAGCCCATTCGGAATCACCACTTTGTGTCATGACCTCAACACCATTTGCAATCATCGACTCGGTCATGGTTTCGTTATATGTGAGCAAGTCGGTGGAAGTTCCACCACCGGCAGCAGTCAATGGAGCGTTGGGCAGCCATACAATGGTTGTGGTTGTGGTGTCGTTACAGCCAAAGAATACGGCTCGCTCAGTCATATTCTCAGCAACGAAGACTGAAGGAGTAGGGATAAAGGGCATGCGAGTTAGACCCATAGCCTGAGCGGCGACATAGTTGGCATAGATCGCGGTTCCGTTGGGGTAGTTATCGCTAGTATCACCAGCGTTATCGTTGACAAGAATGACGGAAATGTTGCGTTCAGCCACGAGCATAGGGAAGATAGGGTTTGTTTGTCCGGATTGACCACCGTCAACCATGGAAAGGTTTGCCTGAGAAGACACCAAAGGGGATCCGGATGAGTTGTAGAATGGGTTAGGCCACTGGGCGAAGAGATCGGCCACCGTCTCGTATTCGATGGTGTAGATTTCCTCAATTAACAACTCAATTTCCGAACCAATAGCAGAAGAGCTAACAGAGGTCGATCCGCACCAATCGGAGAGGAGGGGTGGGTTGATACCATCGTCAACGACGTAGTTCAGGTCATTGAACAGACTAGATGAAGTGCCGAGAACGAAACCCAGGTTATCAAAGTTGGTATAGCAGGTTTCAGCAACGCCATCAACGACCTTCGAACCCAGATATTCCGTTGGTGAAAATGCAGCAATCGACGGATCCCACGAACCGAACTCGTAGGGTGTGAATTCCCAGACAGCAGCTGTGGTTGGGGTTGGAAGGCAGGATGTCTCACTGAGATCAACGTGTTGGCCAGTAATGATAGGATATGGGGCATCGTTAGAGAGAAAGTTAGACATGGAAGTGATGGCAGAAAGAGTGTTATCAACGCCACAACTCTCGCCGGGTAGAAGCTGACATGACAGGGCTCGGGACCACAAGTCAGTAAGGGTTCCACGAAATCCAACCGCCTCCTTGAGGGCGAGATCCTCGGTGATATTGGCAAAAACCTCTAAGATCTGAGTGCCTTCAGGGTCGAAGAGACCATAAGCAAATGCAGGTTCCCACAAGGTCAAGAGCTCTGTAACAGTGGCCCAGTTATGCGAAATGATGGATGACAATAGCCAAGCACCCCCGGACAATGCAGAGTGGTACGACAATGCTTGGTAGAGGCCGCTAACACTGGAGCCAATTTTCTCATTGTCGTCGAGAGCTTTATATACACCCGCGCCGATAAGGAGGGCTCGGTAACTGCCACCCGAGTTTGCGAGAGCTATAGATGGTAGGTCGCCGGAAACATCAAAGTTCGCGTTCGTGGTCGTCAGCCATGATGACAAAGCACTATCGGTCTTGACCTTTCGAGCAACGCGATAGGTTTCTTCGTTGTCGGAAAGGCCAGTAGCTGTGCGAAGTAGAGAGGAGCTGGGGCAAGTTGTGGGCACAGGTGCGTAGCCTGCCAGGATGGAGGTCGCCAAGGATGCTGTGATCAGCGCGTAGGAAGTTGAGTAGAGCATTTGTAAAAAGCACCTGATCTGAACACACAAAAACAAATTCAAAACAAAAAAAGCAAGTTGGCAAAGAGTGACTGGGGTGAGGGCCCTTGATTGTTGAGGGTGCTCAGCAGCGCTGACTGTAGTTACTTATACAATGTCAACGGTCGCAACGGCCGTCGACAGCAGCGCCAATCATATTTTTAGACGAATACATACTGCGAAGGGGTTTTTTGGTAGCACAGGCCTATTGCTTGTATTGAAATTCGGAGATTACAAGCTGTTCACGACAATGAGCGGGGGGATCTGGGTTCATACGCGTACCTGCGCCCTCAATCTACAGTCCGGTCCGAAAGTGCCAGAATAAGCGAGCAAGGTGGTTGTGGAACCCAACCTCGACTGACGGTTGTGATAGCCGAGCACGCCCCTTGGTTACCAGCATCCCCTGTAGTGGACGGTCGCACAAGTGCAGCAAGATAGGAAACCCCGGCCTGTCATGCCTCTAAGTCTGCAACGTCAGGCGTGGCCGGTGAATCTCTGCTTCTGGTAGAGTGCTGGCCACAAGGAGAGCCTGACTGACCACGTTCCCTTAGTGAGAATCGCCACGGTGCCAGGGTGGAGCAAGCATGTGATCGAATCGGGATATTGGTAAACATTTGCTCAGCTGCATCACACTCGGAAGTTTGAGGATGTATTAAATTTCTTTCCTATGCATATGTCAATTCGAGACCATTACTTCTGTCTGAATCCGGATATTATTGCCTCCCATGGATTCGGATACTTCGTGGCCGCCATGTGTCACTGTAACGCTTCCGCCGCTCTTGCCGGCATCTAGCCTCCCAACGCTCTCCCTTCGAGCTCCACTGGCGACAGTGCCCGTTAATTCCCAGCTGTTATCCGTACTGTTGATTCTCCTTATCGAAGAACCACCTCTTCGGCGCCGGGAAAGACAACAGCAACGGCAGAAAAGGAAGGCGAACAATTCCTTAGTCTCGGCGAGATACGTCCTTTTGGTACCCCAGATAGCCCATGCCACTAACGGAATCGTTACACCTGGAAGAAAGGTAACAATATCACTGATAGCATCCGAGTTTGAAAAGTCAGATGCTTGGGTATCCGCAGGAGCCCGGATGGACTGGAAAGACCGAATTTGAAGGACGATGTCGCATATTTCAAAAATACTATTTCGTATAGTTCTGTCAGTTTACAAAAGCTTGTTGTATAGCCGTGTTGGCTTGGTTGCAGAATCTTACGTGATAAGTATGAATGCCACAGTAAATCGTAGGATGATTACTCGATCGATGGCGCGTTGTTTCCGTTTGCCTAGATTTCGGTCTTTGGCTCCTCCATTCGTCATAGAACGAGAGTGAGCGTAATAGTCAGTTCCTCCCCCGGTGGAGCCGTTTAGGAGGCGACGTGATTGCACAAATTTGTACAGTGTGAGACTGATAAGAACAGCTCCAAATGTTGCGCTTATGACCACTAACAGATGTCAACAAGAGGCGAAATATAGTATTTTGGAGCAAAACTTACGACAAGCGTTACATAAAACAGCAAAGGCAACCTCATGTGAAGAAATGGCTTTGATCTGCGCGACACCAAGAATGATTGCCGGGAAAATGAGAGCAAAGACCTTAGAAATGGCTCCTGTATACTTGGAGAAATCACCCATCCAAGGTGGCTGTGTATTAATCCTCCATGTTCCACAAAAAAGCGTTACTGCCCTGAAAGATATGAATTAGTATTAGGAAAGCCATACCAATGAGCATGAATTTTACCAGAAGAGGATATAAAGGGCATCTGCATTGTAGGTATAGAATTCTGGATACCATTAGTACCTCCCAATATTGCAGGAGCTTCCAAGAGAACCTACGAAACCACTGCAGCGCTGCGGTTAGCATTTGTTCTATTCAATTTCGTTGAAAGCTGGGCTTGTAGGTCTCAAAGTTCCAGAAAATTCCTTCAAAACTTAAATGGAATGCGAATCAAGATTCAACATACAAACAGAACAAAGGGTAGCCCTTGTAAACCACCAGCAGCAGCTTTATTCCAGTTCCCAATGAGAGAGCCTCTTGAAGCGTATACAGCAGCCTTCACCGTCCTCCATTCGATGACATAGTCAATTTGTTGAATCAGAGATGCGAGTGTCGAAGTCGATACCACAATTGCGATTATTAAAACATCTTCCAGTAGAAATATTTCAGTTAGTACATGTGTGGTGAATTGAACATAGTCGGCATTGGGAATTAGAAAGGCAATACTCACATGAAAAATTCCTCTCTTGCGACCATAATAAATATATAAGCAGAAGACCGAGGCAGAGACAGATTACAGTATAGACTAAAACCACGATGGATAACGGCAGCACTGAAGAGGGAAACCCATTAGACATCTCGCGATGGGTTCAGACAGGACTTGAAAGTCCTCCACCGTAGTTCTTCGTTTCAGAAAGATGGCGATTCTTTCCAGATCTTGTCGATATTCACAGAGAGCAGAAGAAACGCTGGTCTGTGTATCTTGTACCCGCCGCTGCTCCTATCATCTGTGGAGATAGCGATAACCGTGGGAGTGCGCGAAACGTGGGAATTCTAATTTGGAGGCAAGCCGACCATCCCGGTCCATCGAAAATTGAGAAAGATCTAAGATCAAACTGGGTCTCGAAATCCGATTTCTACGTTTCTCCCCGACGCTGCTGGTCATGGGGCGGTCGAGTGTCTACTTATATTATTGGCAAATACGCGGCCCATAATACCATTGTACTACTTTAAATGTTCCAGAAGAAAATATTGTTCATTTGCGTATCTGGAGAAAGCGCTGACTCGCACTGTTCGCTTTGGAGGCATGCTTCCTCAGCTTCGCCATATAAGCCATTGATTCCACATTTAGTTAGGGTTGAGCCAAATAGAGAATTTCCCCCGGAGTGATAATGTAATACACCTCGGTGATAGGAATATGCAAGCCAATGGGGTAGGGCGTGCATGAGAATGTTACATTTTTCAAACATTGTGCACTTTTGTGCATAGTACCATAGGTACCTTATGTTTCATATAGCAGGTAATAGTCTGGTATATGGGAGTTACAGATAGGTTTATTACAAATTATCTATTTGCAAACGCGCTAGTGCAGTCAGTCGGCGTAATCTTTGCCATGATATAATATAAATCCTCGAGTCCCAGCTGCAGTTGCATTACCTTAGATTTACGCTGTACTGATTGATCTGCCATCCAAGTTTCAGGCGGCTGTGTCCCAGCAAGGTCGCCTGAGACTAGCGCAGTGTATAAAAAAGAAGAAAACCTCGAGACTTCTAGACTCGGGGAAAACTCCGGGTTCTGTACTAGTGGATATGTACGATACAGTTATGTGACGATAAATAAGCCCTGTCTTTCTCCTCAAGGACTTCCCGGCCAACGACTTCCCACAGGCGAGGAACCCCAGCAGGGGTTGGTTATCCCCACGGCACTGTAGCACTACTGTACATGAGTGATATTGTGTGCCAGCACTGCAGCGTGTGTTGTGTGAACCACCCTGTTTATTACATGGACCGGTGCATAATGTGGCGTCGCTAGGAGAATTTAGCCAGTTGACATTGGGACCTCGACTTGAAGTGCATGCATGAACTTCTACCGTTCTTCAAAGTTGTTGATGTAGTATTCGTCCCATGTATGGCCTCACAAAATACTTTACCATCTATTAGAAAATACAATAGCTCGATCGAAACGTATCTCCGGATTGTACAAGAAAAGCTTGGCACCCCTGGATTACAGCCGTGCACAGGCCGTGGGGCCGATCGGGGGACGGATATCGAGTTCCTTTTCAAAATCGCAACTGTAGTCGCACGAAGCCGAAGCCACGTTGTTGCAGGGTATGCAAGGTTTACTATGGGAATGATGCGGCGATTGTCAAAGCTTACCGAAAGTTACACGGAGTTCTCATCTTTCCAAAAACTCGGATTTGCCGTGCTGACTTACAGGCCGTAGTCAACGTGTCGAAATATGCACAACGGCGGCGCGCAGTAGGTTCTCACTCTATTAGTGTTCCAGGAGCCGCGAGTACCCTCATAATTTATGCAGGTATAGCATTTGCCGCTGGGCCTCCATGGCACGAAGTACACACTCGTATATACGACTCTGAGAAGATAAATAGATCCCTGCTCTATTTTCTCGCGTACGACAATGCCTGTATGTTTATCAAGACAGGGCAGGGATTGAACTCTTCTCACAGTACTCTGTATTTGGTAGAAAAATCAAGGCTTTCTTGTTGCACCACTTCAAATCCACCTTTCTCTACCTAATCTCCTTGATTTCTGGGGACATTCTGGATCAAGCGACGACTTGGTTAGGCGAGTGCCCCCTACTGGCAAGCTAAGGCGCCATCCTCGGATCATAGATATCGTTCCACCTCGAAGTACAATATGACTTTCATGCTCCACTGTGAGTAAGTGGTATTGTACCGGTTGCACGATCATCTGGGAGCTACTGTACATCCGGGGGTTCTCATGATCTCTCATCCCCTTTGGGCTATCGGCCAATCTGTATTTACCAGACTCGTCCCAACAGTTCCACACCCCCTGATCGCAGTGGGGAGAACCATGGCTTAGCCCTATATCCATATACCTCCCTATTTCATCATTCTTAGAGGGGGTCCTTAAATGCAGCCGACTTCCGTTTTCGGAACTTTTACAGTGGAACGGAGAATAAGCATTCTGTGGCTCCCTACGCAACGTACGTATGGTCATACTAGTGTACCATGTGGAATACCCCTACCAGATGTGTGACTGCTGTGCCTCAGTCACAGTTTGCTACTTATTCTGACCCTCAGACCTCCTTGGAGTCACCTCCTTTTCATTTCCTACTCTCACTTGATTTCAGACGATTTTCATGTCGCAAACTGCAAAACCCCGTTACATATGTTGCTCCAGAAGCCTCATGGCTAAGTCTTCAGGTTGAATTCAATTCATTAACTTTATACCTGCAAACCCGATCACACGTGAGACTAATGGTCTGAGCAGCGGTCCCCATGTCTCAACTATCCGGTAGCCTCGGAATCGGTGTTTGATTGCCATGAGCATCTCCCGAATGAATGGATTGTATTTACATCTTCTGGTAACTGCAGCATCGGTAGTGCTTGATGGAGCAAAGGATCCAAGCGAAATCCAACCCCTAGGGGAATTACGTTTACTGGTTGTCTTACCCATGTCCATAGGTACAGTCAATATTTGCACACAGCCTTGCATTGTACTTCTTCTTAAGCCAATCAAACGGTTGCTTCCATAGCTACAGATATTCCGTCCACCTTTCAGCTTTCTAAGTGCAAACCAAACAGTGGTACTTGAATAGAAAAGTGTTTGTAGGAATAACGGTTGTCAGCCCTGATACTGTCGCACAGGAGATGCATTTGGATTTATGTGGATGCAACGCTAAGAAAGATGACCGGAAAGTGCGGCGCTGGGCAAACACTCAGATACTAATCAATCGAATAGCTAAGCCACAAATACCGTATGATATAGAGATTACCCATGCCATGTATGGCCCAGAACTGCCGTCATCTGTTCTATACCACGAAAGAATACTTCTGATAATCATGCAATATTTTTGTTGGCCAAGGCTGCTAAATTACGTTGGTATGGATACTATTTTAGGGATAGTCAATATTTATGGGTTCTTCTAGAGGTCGGAAACATTCACCAATATAAGAAACGTGTCTCGGACTCGTACCCCCTTCCGCATCGGTACATATCAAGTCCACGTCAACCGTCGCAACATCCGCCATTTCTGGTGGAGTTGTCCTTTGTGCTTTGCATATTTACCACAGTTTGACATGATTTGAAATGACCAAGAGAATTCTGCTATCTACTGCATAAAACTATTCGTGACCACTAATCTGAATACCTGGAACAGGTATAACCGCTCAATTCGGCAATCGCATCAGCCTTATGTGCCTGCTCTAGGATAATTTAGTGTGTCTCCCTCTTAGAGGATTGGTACACGCGGCGAAGTTCTCTTTAATTTTGAGAGCAACCTTCCGCATTAAGGGTGTTTGCGGGGCAAGATAAGCTTGACTCTCCTAGTGCCCAACAGCCTACCTAAACCGTACTTCTTGCTCTCACGATGTTTCCACATTAGAGTCATAGTTTGTTCCTCTCTCAAGTTAAAGTTGATACTGTTGATGATTTGTGCCGTTATTGCTCGCGCTGGAGATAAAGGCTTTAACTTCAGATCCATATCGAACCATAGCAAAGGATATGTGCTGACACTGTTGACCGTGCTCCTACTATCGCTATCACAATAATTTCGGAGCTATCTTCGATCCAAGTAGTGTGAACAGAGTGTTTGTTCATCTAAAATACCACTGCAGCCATTTCAGGGTGTGTAAAACCTGGTAGCAGATTTTGAAAATCCTTAGGAAAGAGTTACGCCAAGAACGTAGATCCCAGACCTATAGCAACGAAGGAGGCCCGCCTCCACAAAAAGCCGGTTGACTGTCTCCAGCTTGGCTTATTCAATCAAATATCATTTGGGTGGAACGTGTCACTCCATCCGTATAAACACGTGCGGTAGTCTTCTCCACGTCTCGATCTGCGATAGACCCATGAAGGAGATTAGAATTCGCAACGCACTCTAAACCCGAGTAAAACGCTATGAAAGCATACTCTTAATTCGGAACAAGCTACCTAAACTCAGTGTTGGCAAGTCCGTTTTTCTTGCCAATGATTATTCGATATCAGATTCCTTGTTTATAGGCGTAAATTCCTCGTCAGATTTCTTGTCCTGAGCGCAACTGAATATCATGGCGTTAATTAGCTGGCGGATGCTTTGCGTCTTCTTATTTTCTTGCTACCCCTCTATGTCTTAATCCTAGATAAAGGTCTTCAACTAAACATATTGATAAGTACCTGCGCTGCCTCAATACCGGAATAAGCTAGTACGTTCATCAGCATTCTAGATACGCGACATGGAACGTTAAATTTGTCGCTTTTGGCGTTTGATTGTCATACGAATCGTGCTATTGCACTAACCCCAAACCAGGATGGCCCTTCACAGGTATAGTATTATAGATCGAGAGGTTGAAAAATACCAAACCTTACGTGTCGTGAATTTCAGGGGCACAGTGTCACTTGTAGGTTGCTTTCTTTCCCCCTTGCAGTACGATAACATGACTTTCCTTAGAAAATGTATATTGAAGAATGAGTGCGCTGTTTATACGCTTCCCGCTATCGTACATTATCCCATGTCGCATTGGCGGCTTATACAGCACCTCTACTAAGCATGTTGTGAGACTAAGCGGCTCATATATTAAACTGTATGTAATTCAGCCCAAAGAACTCTAAATCTGACATCTCAAATGAGCGTATATATACAGGTTTTATGAATACAAGATCTCACAACTGAGGTGAATTAAAGTTCTGGATAGCCTCGTCGTACGAGCTGTGATGAACTTAATACGGTGCATATACGAGAAACCTTCATATCACAAGAACCCTCGGCATATCCGAAACCTTGACGCCTGCAACAGTTATGCTCGGTTTTCGCCGAGTTATTATCCAAAAAAAATAAGTATCCTTGCTTATAATGTTACTACCGATTATAGGCAGGTTGACTACATCTATTCACTTCCTCCCTAAACTACTAAACTACTGTCTACTTCTTTTCGCCGCCTTGAACTACAAACAACTCTAACTCATTGTAAGCGCCCTAGTCTTAGCGAAAAATGTTCCGAATAGCCGCTCTTCACAGTCTCATTATTGGTAGGTCTCTGCTGCTATAGGATCCCGGCTACTACGCCATATATCTTGTTCGGAACGTGTGCACTACTGATGGAGATACCCTCTACTGGTCCTAAACTTCAGGCAAGTCACCTGCTATTGGGGCTGGTTCACAGTTGCCAGCTAAATTACCCCCTATCATCAATATAGGACACTTATTAAAGTGAGGCTGCTTGCTATCAAAGCAAGATATAATGCTCTCGCTGCACGACAAATTTGACTTCAGTCACACATAGACCTAACTTGGGACATGGTGACTGTTCAAGAAACCGTGTGATGGTTGTTATATGGCCTGTTTACCCCATCAGACTCTCAATGTTCGCGCCTTCCACTGATCTCACCGATTTATCCTCATGCATTATAGGCTTCCAAACTTGATTGCATGCACAAGATTTGAATGAACTATGCTTAGCTAAATGGTCGATTAATTCAAGAAATGTGTTGGGATTTGGCCTAGTGGCTTTCAATACTCCAAACACGCACGACAAGAGCGCAGAATCCCCGTGCGAGTGAAGCAGAAGGGCAGAGAAGGCCCGAATTTGAAAAAGCACAGCTTTATAGCATCGTGCAATTTGATATGTTCGTCCTCGTAGTTCTTTTAAGTTCGACAAGAGCAATAACGACGATTGGAGATACCTGGCAACCTTTCGATTCGTGTTCCGTGATTTTTTCCATCTTCCACCAAGTATGTTGCGTTGAGCCCAAAGTGACCAGCGTCAAATATTCTCTTGGGTAGTTGCCATATGATTCCTTTTTCTCGTTATGGTGAGCCTTGCAGTTCTTAGCCAGTCTTCGATGTCCTCAGAAATCTGTTTGGAGGAGAGTTGACCGCAAGTTCATTTTCTGTAAAGGGTTCAAGAGCCGTAGCGTATATGGCCTATAATACATGTTTAATCTCCAGCCGTGATCCGAATTGACTTCTCGGAGGGCAGCACTTTACCAAACCGTTTTTTCCTAGCATCAATCCAACTCAGATCTCTGGAATAGTTTGTATATATCGCTTTTAAGTTGCAAAGTTGTTCTGCGAATTTGGGTTTCCAAACACTTGTTAGCTTTTTGCCGACTGCCCGACAGCTTAGTTAGGTAGTTAGGTATTGTTATGGGTGGAGCAATCCTAAGTAAAGATACAGAAAGCCAGTACAGATTCCGCGGAGCTTTGAAGAAACTATCATCATTGTTAATGTTTGAACTCTGTATCTGCTGACGGTTGGTGGACGAGGTGCGACAAAGTCTGTACCACACCTAGGTGCTCCCTACGTTATGTATATGTATTTTACCATTAACCGAACTGCCCGAAAACCGAACGACAAAGGATTTTATCCGCGACGGCTCGGCTTCATCTGTTCGAATCACGTCAACGGATTTTGGAGATCTACTCGACAAACCCCTGCCTGCTTATGCCTTTATTGCTTCGCCCTGCCTTGCCACATATATGCATTTTAGAAGCAAGCGAGCTACGTTGATTCGATCAATGCTTCAAATGCTTATCACTGAGCCGCATTATCCACAAATCATAATCAAGCTCACTCACACAAACGCCAGCCAAAAATGTAAGCATGGCCTCAAAAGGGTAGCAAGTACCATGTTCCTAAGTAGATGGGACGTGATCTGCTGATTCTCGACTAAGAATCAAATGGGATTACTTGGACTACAGCGTTCTAGAGATGCAGGCTGGCAATATCACCATCTTCTTCGAGTTAGTGTCTTAGTCAAAGGTTGAAAGCCCACGGTTATATACATTAAGGCCTTTCTCCACACGAGATGGTTTAGACACCTACTCCTCCCAGTCACTCTACCTGTCTCGCACATGTGGTTCCTCGCTCTACTCGCAACGTTAGGTTTGAGCCTGGCTCAAAGGCCAAGTACTGCATCGACCTGCGATTATTACGCAGAGCAGCTGTATGGCGCGAATAGCAGCGATACCCAGCACAAGCTGGTCCAGAGTATTGTGTCGCTTGCATTCGGCGGTGGCTCAAATATTCCTAACGTTTCCACTTCATTGACAGGGATATTTAATCCGGGAAGTTTTCAAGATTTGGATGTGGATTTGAGGCCTTGGTTCAACGGGTCTTGTAAGTATCACTCCATTCGCTTTCCTAGAACATCCACTGATACCACGGTAGTGGACTCCACGAATCTAAACAATCAAGGTGTTGGCATAAACTGGTTAGATGGCGGTGGCGTGAGTCCATTGCAAGATTTCCTAGATGGTACGACTAGTACAGTGGTTTTGACGAACACCACCAACGAATAGTAAGATGAATCTCGCCAAGTTACCATCAATGCTAATACGAATTCCTCCCTAGTCGACTCTTCACCCACTTCTTCTCTTCATTCAGTCACACTTTTGGCTGCAGTCTCCCCCAGAGCTCCAGCAGCAGCGGACAATCACTGTCACTCGCCTACGTGCACAAATACATGAACCTCAACTACACAGACCTGGGTCACTTCATCGATCAGCTCACGCTGGCAACCAAACACTTTGGCTTTTCGGACGAAGATGCCCAGACCTTCAGTGTCTCTCTAAATAGCAAATACAACGTGCGATGCGCGCCGGCCGTTAATGGCCAGTTACTGAGCCTCTGTCAAGCGACTAACTGTCCGCTTGCTGAACCGAGTCCAGACTGTAATGCATATACGGACCTCACACCTGATGGAACGAGTAGTGGGGTCGCATCTTCCACCCAAGGGCCTACTACCGGATTGCCCACAGCGACTGTCCTGAGCCCTGCTACAACCACTTCACCAGCTACGAACACTGCGGTACCGACTTCAACTTCAACGCAGTCATCATCAAATAAGCTCGCAGCCGGACCTATAGCTGGAATTGCTATTGGGGCTGCAGCTGTTGTTCTACTGGCTATTTTCATTATTTTCTTTTTCAAGCGGCGGTCGAAGCAGCCACATATCGAGCCATTCGTACCGACACCGGTTTATTCGAGTCCCTCAGCCCCATCATACTCGAATCCACATGCGTCGTATTTGTCGGGTTCCACAGTACAGAGCCCGTATGCCGGCCCGACATATGCTAGTCCGACGATAGCTGAGATGGAAAGTCCAGGAAATCTACCAGTTATCAATCCTGGGTTAGATGGCAGGTATCGTAGCACTGGGAGTCCGGAGCTAGAGGATCCGAGCTTTAATGCTAGTAGTCCTGAGATGAGACCTGTAAGTACTGGACTACGGGGGGTGGAATAACCTACCATATAGAACAACAGGTAAAATAAAAGCTGGGCGAGTCTTTCTAAACTATTATAGTTTTTTGGAAATTAGACCAATGGGGAGAATACCTTTATTCACTACCCGCATCAAACAAGTACTCTATTATTAATTTGTAGGATACTATAAGTAATTACAATCTAGTTTCCAAGAATCTGGATGCTATTGAGAGACATTACTCTTTTATACGAAGTCTTGGCTAGCTATAGAAGGCAACAGTTCCCGGCCTTGTACTTTCCAATCAATCAACCGCTCACACTTTTCTGCAAAAGAGCTCACCAGCATGTGAGTAAATCTTAGTTTTGACCTTTCGAAAATAGCGGAGGGATGGGGATGGGGACTATCAGTTCCAGATTGGGGGGGGGGGGGAAGGATAGCGAGTGGGGTATTATCGGGTGACCGGCAACCAGGATATATTGGACTTGACTTGACTTGGCAGGGGTAAATGGCGTCGACCCAAACACCAATCACAGAGCGAGTTGATATGTGTTTGAACATCACTTAAGAATCTGCGATATCTTTCGTTGATGGTGACAAGTATCGTTGTAGAACAGGTATGAGGTAAGACGGACCTCGGATAAAAGATGAAGCGAAGCGGCAAATTATAAAGGACTTCAATTTCCCACCAGTCCCGGCTGGTCGTTGTCTGAACCGCTATGGTGAACCACGGAATCTCACGTGCATGCCTTACATGCAAGACTCGCCGCATCAAGTGCGATGAGGGAAGGCCAACTTGTATAAAATGCATCAAGTCCAAGCGAACCTGCCTTGGCTACAAGGACGATGCTGATATACTCTTCCGTGGCTACAGTTCCTCTTCAATAGGCGATTCTGAAGGAGGGGCAAAAATGCCGGGTTTGTCATCTCAGCCTGTCAATAGCCCGAATGCACCAACATACCAATCTAGTATGGGTGCAGAGATGGAGGATCTTTCTGCATGGAAGATGTTTCTTTCCGACTACGTGCTTGCATCGAAAGACCGATCTCTGTCGCGAGGATATTTCGATGGCCTCGAACATCTCCTTAATAATGCCTACCCCGATTCTCAACTTGTTCATGCTGCAAAAATTGTTGGCTGGGCCAGCGCAGCCAACAAATGCGATTCCCCAGATCTCCTCAGTATGGCCAGTGCAAAATATTCCGATATTTTGGTTGCATTTCAAAGCGTACTGAGTAACCCAGACAAGTGCAATACTGACGAAGCCCTTATGACGGCAACGCTCCTGGGCTTATATGAGATGATAGTCGCTACAGAGGCCAATCCGAGCGCACACAGTATGCATATCAAAGGAGTCTCGGCAATACTGTGTACGAGGAACCTACCCTTTGAACTTCTAGCTGGGGCAAGTCTGTTTCAGACCTTCAACACATTGCTTCCTGAGAATCCTTTCCCAGAAGCCCATATACCAGGCCTTCTAGCGTCGTATTGTTGTTCAAAAGCTGATCCGTCTACGAAGAACCTTGATGCCATTTTAATTAGGCTGCCTCCAGTACGAAAAAGAGCTCTGAGGCTCTTGTCAGATCCCAAGGCATCAAAGGTAGACTTGCGCAGTTTGAAACGGGAGGCTACTTTACTCAATAAGGAGTTCTCCCTATGGCCACTGTGTCTGCCAAAGGAATGGATGCCACACGCCCTTGGAGGAATAAAAGAGGAAGTCTTACTAGCGGACATAGTCTTGGATGATATACCCTATTGGCCGGGAAGAGTTGACACCTACTATGATATCTATGTTGTTGCAGTTTGGGACGTTTATCGAAAGGCGCGACTAAAATTACTGAATGTCATTGTTCAATGCGCAGAGCGCCTGCAAGGCGAGAGTCAAATCAATGATAATTCGACCACTCTCGGGAAGCTCCAAGTCGAGATAAAAGAGCTCGTCGACGGTTTATGTGCCTCAATTCCTTTTCACCTAGTAGCAAATCTGGAATCTTGTCTTAGAACTGACAGTGCATCTGGAGATCCATTTACCCCTGGAAAAGCTCTTGGAGGTCTTGTGCTTATGTACCCTTTATATATTGCATCTACTCTGCCTCTGGTTCCGCTAAAACAACAGGCTTGGATGAAAGGACGGCTTCGATGGATTGGACAGCATATGGGAATCCGCCAAGCAACAATGCTGGCAAATGTGGGGTTGGCCAGTTTGTGTTCTAGATAAATGATTGCTAACAATTCTGCAGAGTAACCAAGAGGCATCACACAAATTTATAGCTGATGGGCATGCTCTGGTGCTAGCTGGCAGCCTGATACAGCCGGTTGGGTGAATATCATGAGGAGCCGACACGAACAATCTACTCTCAAGCTTTGGCCATAGCTTACTCAAAATCTAAGTTAATAAACCTATGGAAGGTCCACACGAGATAGAGGTTTCACTCCCTTAGCTCATACGGATAAATTCCCCACAAAATAGCTTATAGCTATCTTGTAGAGCAACATGGTCGGTACACTGATACTCGGCTAAAGGGGGTCTTGAGACTTTTTGCGTAGGACTTGTTATTGAAGTCTGCAAAGACGACAAGACTATGGCTACATCTTCTACTTTGAGCTTGGCTCGAATAACATGCATCAAGTCCGAAGAAATGGATACCAAGAGTTGGGAAGACATAATAACGCTATTCTAACACCAAACTAGAATGTTGCGGTACGTGCAGGTGCCAGATCTGCCAATAGGAGAGATAGCTTCAATGTTATGAGATTCCTGGAACTTCGGAGTTAAATCATGGATATAATACTCTACTGCTAATGATAGTATCCTCCCACATGCATTCAATACTTTATTGTGTTATGAATGTTCTCACAAGGCCTACCAAAGGTGCAGTTCCGTGGTAGTCTCCGATATTTGTGACAGCGCTAGTCATGAATGTTTTCGCAACGCTAACCGAAAAGAGAACGCTATCACTGCTGTCTCCGATATCTCCATTCCAGGAACTGAATATAAATATTGCTAGTAGAACAGTTCGAACCGAAGATGCATCTCGTTCAACGGCTTAGAATTCTAAAAAGCTTCTACCTGAGTTACTTTTTCATTCGCAAATATTTCTTTCTCAATTTTCAATCCCAAAACGTCCAAGTCAATACAATAGAACAACTACACCATGTCTGTCACGCAAAAGATCAACACTATCCTCATCATTGGCGCAACTTCAGGCATTGGAGAACAATTTGCTCGTCGATTCCATGCTCTTGGGAAGAAAGTGATAATCACTGGTCGTCGTGCTGATCGACTTTCATCACTGAAATCCGAGCTCGGCTCCAACGTGGAAACCTACCAATGGGACATCACAGACTTTGAGAACATCTCTTCCCGAGCATCACACATTCTCGCTGTCAACCCCGACATAAATGCTGTATTTATAATCTCCGGAATGGGATCTGTGTTCAGCTTCTTCGACGCATCTACCTCAACCGAGGCTGGGATTATCGCCGAATGCAACACCAACGTCACGGCACGAATGCTGCTCACCCGTATCTTTGTCCCCCATCTCTACTCACTGGCTCTCAAGGGCGAACCAGTAAGCCTGCTCATTATCGGCTCCGGCATGGGATTCGTACCGCTAGGATACTTCCCAGTATACGTCAGTACCAAAGCTGCGACACACGCCCTGGCGCTCGCTTTGCGACAGCAGATCAGTCGCATCCCTGACTCCAATGCCAAAGAAAACTTCAATGTGGTGGAAGTCGTGGCACCATATACCGACACCGATTTTGATAAAGGCTTCCGTAACCCTGCATTTCCCGCGCCATTGTCCCTGAAGGAATTCATGGATGGTGCAATGGCCGGGCTGGAGGAGGTGGACGAGAACGGGAAGCCGCCAAAGGAGGTTGCGGTTGGCTCTGCGAAGCCACGGGTTGACTTGTGGAGAGAAAGTATTGGGAAATACATGAACCAGATCGGGCTGGATTGTTGAACTCATTGCTATGAGACAAATCGGAGGGCTTCAAGGGAGCTCTTCAACCATAGCCTACGCAGCTATGATTTTCAAAACAAATCCTTTTGATAGCCGCGGATCTGAATGTGCAACTTGACTATGATCATTATTTTTATAATAAAAATCAAAGCTATGAATCATTTACTTTACAGGCTTTGGTTCTTGACATTAAGATAGCTCGCTTACTGTTTATTACTGTCTGTCTTGTACAAGATCTGCAAACTAAGGGGAAAATAACTTGAGTATAGTATTCAACTTGGGCCCTCTAGGTGCCGGCTACAATCTTTCTACATTGACTAACCTTTGATCGTATATGTAATGGGTTTATATCATATGACCGATGATTCTTTTTATGCACTACATGTTGTTGGACGCTTCTTCCCAGAATAGACGAGTAGGTAAACCGAATGAGTAAATTGGCATACCTTATGCAACAGCAAAAAAGACTCCTTAACATCATCTTATTGGCTCGACTGTGTTAGTGCGAATATGGCCAATACGCCAATACGCCAATACGTCAATACGTCGATGCACTGGGCTGTTCTACCGTCGTGCATCATATTTCTTGAGCTGGTGACGTTACAGTCTTATAGTAGCAGCAACTGTGATACGGTGTGCTTTAGCTTGTTTGGATGAAATCTTTTCTCATATCCATTACCCCAGCTTACCTATAATTCCATCGTCATCAGTGTCTCTGAGTTAAGCAGTTCTGAGTATATCGGGTCCTTCCTTTAATTGTTCCGGTATCATTGCATTTGGTACGATCTTAGCGGCACCGTGGTAGGTAACGGTTCTGCACCAAGCTATCGAGGATTACCAAGCCATATGCTCGTGTGCACGGGGAACTAAGCTCACAGGGTGTCAAGTGAGAATTGAGAAAGAGAATTCCAATCAAGTAGGAAATCGACGGCTTTTCGTGCGATGGTAGTTACCCACAAGACGCTGTCAGCCTTGTGGGGTTGGGGGCGGTGGGGGCGCAGTTATATCCTACTGAGCAGGACAGCTCGACTTCTACAGGGATACAGGGTTACAATATCGGGTCACAAATAGCCGTAGCCTTTCCTACCGTGGACCATTCAGTTCATTTAGATAAGTTGTTCATATTTACCAATCATAACTCTACGTTTATAGCCCCCAATTAAATAGTTTTAATGATTTTTATGTCATTGATTGGTAATTCACCAAATTGATTGACCACTATCAAATGCCTTGTACTTCGTCTGTCAATGCTCTGTAATTATAAACGCCGCTATCCTTCCTTGCATAATATTTACTAAATTATGGAATAAAGTGCCTAGTAAATGTTTGAGGGATGGCCAGAGTCCTTAATGTCATTTTTTGTAGGACAACCTGGACAAGGGCTGGAGGCTGGTCGGTGCTTAGAATTAGGAACCTAGACGAATGCTTGCATCATTTCAGGGGAGGGTAGCGACCAGAAGAACTGCTCGCTAAATGATGATAGGTCAGGAATACGATGTTGGGGTTAGGCGCGGTTGGGCTAGGACCAACAACTGATCGCTAGACTTGGGAAGGAAAGACAAAAGCGACGAGGATGAGAAAGAGCGATAGGAAGAACAAAGATGGAAGATGGTGCAGTTGCAGTTGCAGGCTTCTGAATATGAATCATGAATCACGTTGATGATTTGTTGATCTTCAAGAACTGGTACATCTAATGGTTGCTTACATCGCGATATCTTGACATTGAATATCTTAGAAATCGAAATAAATCTGCCTTGTATACCTAGCTACTTCGTATGAGCCACTCCCTCACCGTTTAAGATAAGCTTGTCTGATGATCGTCAAGCTGCAGTAGTCCCGAGAGGCAGGGTGGGGGCAGATAGTCCTTTCCTTTTTATAAGACATGTACACTTGCTGGCTCGTCTCGCAATGCCGTCTTTATTCTTCATTTTCCGGAATTTGACGGTAGTCTTCTAGGTTACTCTCTATTCTGGGACATCAATCTCATTCTCATTCTCAGTACGAAGTCATGACGATCCACTGGCTCGGGCCGGCATCAACGCTGGGCTGCCTTATCGCCGGCATTCTCTTTGCCGTCGGCCATCATCTGTTTTATAACAGCCTTAGTGGCCACGAAGTATTGGCAGCACCCTATACCCTCGGCCACTTGAGCTATTCCAGACAGGCAGCGAACACGCAAATCGGAACCGCGCTGGCATTCCTAGCCCGAGCAGCTTTGATCGTCGCCACGGCTACATCCTATATCCAGCTATTCTGGCAGCCGGCCGTGGATGGGAAACCGGTGGGGATGCAACATCTGGAGGTCCAATATGGGGCTCTAGGAAACCCACTGAACTTGTTTCACTTCAAAATCTGGTGGAAGAAGCCTCTGGCCTGGACTATGGCTCTTATTACATGGCTACTTCCTATCGCCGCCATCATCACGCCTGGTACGCTGACGGTGAGCCTGGTGAAGGTCGAACCACCGCTGACGGCTGTACAACAAATCCCCAACCTTAGCTTCACAAGCTTGAGCTTTTCTGCCGATATGCAATCCATCGGTCTGACCACTTCTGACAACCAGGATGGCACATCGCCAGCCAATTTCTCATATCTTGGTCCCAGCCAAGCTCTGACTCGAGTTGCCACCGCCGTCGCGGTTCAAGGTGCCATCCTTCCTATTGCGCCCCCCTCCCCCAATTCCACCTGGGTTCTCGACTTTTACGGACCCGCCCTGTCCTGCGGTAACATTACGGAGAGTACTCGTCGACTGGAAATATCTCGGGCGATTGCTAAATATAACTACAACACAAACTTGACGCACCCTCCCCGATGCGATGTGCCGTTTGGGTATATATCTTGGGCGTCGGAAGAACTTGACTTGGACCCAGCGGCCAACTTCACAGCCGATTCCCTGGGTCCAGAAGGCGAGCCCGCCTCTCTCTTCCTCGTCACGTTGCCGGAGATTTGGCAGCAGTACCAAACAATGTCTACCCACACCTTCAGTCGTGTTTGTTCAGTAATGGAGAGTACAACCAAGGAGATCCAGGAGGAGATCCACGTAAGCGATACTAATCCACTAGGAGACTGGGGCCTCGAGACAACTTTGCAGTGCCAGCTGTATAACGCTAGTTATCATACCACCTTCCAGTATATTAATGGTGACCAAAATGTCAGTGTTGAATACCAAGTCGACCAGGAGCAAGGTCCAATCTACCCCCTCCACAGCGTCAGGGGCCCGTGGTCGACCGGGCTTTGCAGCACGCTCAACGTGGACGGCACCTACTGCAACTTCAATGAGACCGTTGCTCAGACACTTGCCTACCAATCCGTTCTCGATGCCTTCAATCAGCGCATCGTTGGAACGATATCCGCCATCCTCTATACCAACGCCAACGGACTGTTATCGCAGACGGCCAATACGAATATCAAGGAATCGGTGCTTCTGCAAACACCGGACCTCGCCTTCCTGCGGGATGGAAATACCACCGTTGTAAGTGGCCAAGACAACACCCAGGCTGGGCAGTTCAGCCTACAAACTGCCCTGGCCCACACCAACGATAGCAATGCGGAGAGCCTGTCCCAAGACGCTTACTCCAATGATACGCCGTTATCTCACAACCCACTCGCCCGAGCCTTGGAGGTTATGTTCCAGAACTTGACTATAAGCCTCATGAGCTCGTCCGTTCTTCAACCCAACGTTAGTTCGCCTTTTGCACCCGCTCCGGTTGAGGTGACCTTCGAGACGTACCACAACATCTACGTCTACTCCGCGGACAAGCTATGGCTGGCTTATGGGCTGGCTATTCTATGGGCGGCTCTTGCCGTATTAGTAGGTCTGCTCGCTATGCTACGAAACCGGGTGGCCTTTAGCAACAGCTTCTCAACCATCATGCGCACCATGCGCTGGGCCTATATCACGCCCGAGGTGCGGCAGGTCGACGCTGGCGGTGCGGATCCTTTACCAGAGTACTTGAGCGAGGCGGTCATCCAGTTTCGGGGTATGCCCGGACTCGTTGCTGAGATGGAAAGAGAAAAGGAAGAGGCAAGGATCGAAGGTACCGTGGCAGCCGACAACTTACTACCACCTATAGGGAGGGTTTCGAGTCCGGTCGCTAAGGTGCAGCCGAGCGTGAGATCAGGTTCTTTAGTGTCTACGGCCGACGACCCGGGGCCTACAGCTTCCTCGAGCCTGCTTGAGATTTCCGACGAGGAAACGGATGTTGCCCATGGGTACTCCAGACGTGAAGTCTAAAGGGGTTTGCAGTAGACCCACCTGTCAATAAGGGCTGGGTACATAATTGGTTATATGCTATACTTGTAAGAATTGAGTCCTTCTATTTATGTGAGCAGAAGTTTCTTGCATGTATTTAGTAGATTAAGTAAACACAATCTTAATTTTTTCAGATACAAGACTATACCAGCGAATAAACAACTTCTCCACTGATAATCTTCTCATAGTAGAACAAGGCCTGGATACTTACTCCGCATCAAGTCTTCCCAATCGACAGCTTCACCTTGATTCGTCCTTTGCCAAATCTCATCAAGAAGTCTGTGGGCAACCCAGATATTTCCAAAGCCAATTGTACTTTCCATCAGGTTCAGTCTATACTCCACACTTAGGCGGTTGGCCTTGGTCATGCTACCCACTCCGGCTATAAACAGAGGAAAGACCATGTGGGCCTCCATCTCGGATCCCGGCCGTATGAGGGATAAAGCCGAAAGGATAGTGTCTGAAGCCTTCCGGATCTGAGGATCGTCGTTTCTGAGACGGTGGGCCACCTGTTGTAGCCATGCCATGGCAGCCCATTGCATGGCAAAGCCAAGAGCCCGGGCCTCACTCATATTCCGGGGCTGGTCTGTATCATCGGGCGGGTTCCAGCTTTGTAGTGAAAGTTCAATGTCTTTGGCTTCCGCTTGAAAACTCGCGGTTGAATAGTCTTGGCAGCGGCGAGCAGCGAGTAGATTGATACGTGCGAGTAACTCATATAAGTTAAAAGAGATGCCGAACAACGGATGTATCGATGTCGATTCCGCGGATGGGAACTGGAGCTGTGGGCCAAACCTTCCGGGCACCCTCGTCGAAGTAATGGAAGCAAGACACGAGAAATAATTGTATAGCTCAACTAAAAAACTCCAAGGTTGCTCGTCAAGCTCAGCATCAATTTGGGACAGCAGGGCCTTTGCTCCGTGGAGATGCAGAAGCCACTTCCTTGAATTGCCGAGACATATCTTATCAGGACTTAGTAAATACTAACATACAATAGCTGGGCAGATTTTGGTAACTTACTTCCACTAAGCACAAAAGCAGTGTCGCTGCAAGAGCCCAGATCGAAGGATCTTGGTTGTCAACCTCAGCCCTTAGTTCACGCAAGGCTTGTGTGCGATGCACGTAGAGATCATGCTCAAAGTCGGAAAAGACCCCTCTTAGATGACAAGCGGAAAGGGCAAGCAGAGAATGTTGGACGAGACTATTTTCTAGAGCCAAGGGAACAATAACGTGCAGGAAGGGGTTCAGGTTATCCTCCACGACCACCATAGCACGGGATACAGATTGCAAGAAGTGATTCAGGAGATATCTTTCTCCAATTGCCCAATTCCTCAGCGATTGAGTTGTGACCCCCGTCAAGTTGTTAAGGGCTGTAGATGGAAAGAACCTGGAAAGGCCAATCTCATCATCGCTTGCACATGGCAGTCCCAGTCCGGTCTGCGCAGTACTGTTGGCCAGGGTTGATCTTCTTGCAGCCATGACACGATTTTCGGATTCGATTAGTGCCAGCCAGTAGGAAAACGATGATAAATGCATAGCTCCATTTTCGCTTTCGCTGCCATCAGATGCAGCCCATGAGAGGAAAGCCTGTGTTGTGAACAGTTTGTCCGCCACAGACGGTGCACACGGCACAGACCGTATGGAATCGTCTTGCAAAGATACACTACCATCGGGTCTGGTCTGTTGTTGACCGCATGGCAAATTTAGCCGTTTACAATCAGTACATATGGGTTGCTTTTCATCGCACTTCTTGCGTCGCTGACGACAGTTTGCACACCCAGTTACAGATTTGGTATGTTTGATCTTAGTTCCGGTTCGTGGCGGCTCTGGGCTGATATCCTGGGCTATGAACCGGATTGCCCCATAGCGACAATGAAGAGACAATCGCTTGCAGCGCGCACAGGGGGATTCTTTCGTGCATTTGGCCTTGATGGATTTGCAAGTCTGGCATGCAGTGGTCTTGCGGCCCATGAGGCAAAATTTAGTGGAGCAGTACGGAATAATCCTGAGATGCTGGAATAGGGTGGTCGCCTTTTACATCAGTTCGATAGACGTAGTGATGTATACCTGAACCCCATGGTCCTTATAGGCGTGTAGAAACGCGACGAAGCACACTTTGGTGAAGAGGTTGGTAAATCCGGAAGTTGATTTTGTTAAAGGGCCCGACATCCCACTAATGAATGAGTTGCTGGTTGGGCGTATGAAGTACATAGATGGGGTTTTCAATACGTTCACACCCGGCAGTATCAATTGGATTTCTTATCAGCCTAGATCAGGATAGCACGCGCAATATTCGCCCGTAAAGAAATTGTACGACAGATATATAATATGAGATTATTGACTGCAAAACAAAAATAATAGCTAAAGTGCAAGAATACCTAAGTACTTGTCGGTATATGATTATCAAGTTAATCACGAGACCTAGCCACATTCCTTAGTGATGGAGGTATAATAGTCTATTACATGGTTTTTTCAATCTGGAGAAAAGGATGCTTGGATTGTATACTACTTCCTCTTCTAACCCTAGCCCCATTTCTTAATGCGCTTTTTTATATTCCCCCCTAAAAATCTGCATATACTATGATTTGTAGGTTTAATTCATTCTATTAGTAAATCATTCTTCTTTCTTTGAATTGTCTATTAAATTATAATCAAGGATGCATTAGATCAATAGAGGTAATTCTTAAGTTTCATTTTGTAATATGGTTTCTGCCTTTGACTCCTTGCAGTGCTCCTATTTTATTCTTTAGATCGCCTATATAGTTTGTTCCACCGCTATTCACTCTGTATCACACATTAGCTTCCTGATAATTCAACCTTCACTGTGAGCGCCTAGAGTCCCAGTACCTAGTAAGACTTCACTCCAGCTAGTTGAAGTAGTTTATCGCTCATCTCCGGAAGCTCAAGCGGCTGGTCACGGTCTTGCGGATCTCTTGTGCCATCTTCAAGGTAGGCGTGTGTTGGGCCTGGAATGATGTGTTCATAAGGCCAGTGGGTAGTAGTACCAAAACACTCGAATTTTGCCTTCTTCAGTTCAAGCTGTTCCTTACTTGCCAGCTTTGCCGGCATGTACGTGGCATAAATGGCTGTCCTGATCTGATTGGAGCTCCTTGTTGGATCTGATCCGTAATGGATTGTCCGCGAATCCCACAAAATCAAGTCGCCGGCCTCGGCACATACTTTGTGTGGGCGCAGTCCCCGTTCCGTGAACCAGGCCAATTCCTCAGGAGTAAATATATAGACATCTCTTGATGTGTTCTTGCAATCATGAGTCTCACAGAACTCAGAATGTAGTTTATGAGATCCAGGGTAGACCACCAATCCGCCATCCTCAGGGCCAGAAGGAGACAAGACAATAATTCCCTGAAAGCAATGTGCACCACGCTTGACAGGGCTCTGATCAACATGCTCCCACGGTTTTCTAGCAGCTAGATCTGGACGATTTGGGAAGGTGACATTGACGCAGTCGAAGCTAGCGAGCAGCTCATCAGTCTCCCAGAGCTTCGCAAAGGCCTCGAGAACGCCCGGCTCCATCCTTGCATCCCATACGAACTTCTCGTGTGAAGCACAGTAGCCCTGAAAAGCTCGAATTTTATTTTGGTAAGGGAGATTCTTCTGGATCCAAGTTTCCTGTTTGTTGAAATCCAATTCGGTACCAAATGAACGGAGCCAGTCGTATGCCTTTTGTTGATACACCCCTGCTCGATCCTGTGGGATCACAGCTTTCAGAACTACGAAGCCGTTGTCTCTGAGTTCATCACGGAAATCGTGATAGTCCGGCCTTTGGTTTTGTCAGTGCTGGTATTTGACGGGTGTGCGTGGTTACTTACTTATTGAGAACAGAAACTTTCGGCAGCATGGCGTCGGGGACGAGTTCAGGAGTATTTTCTTAATGAAAGATGAGGATTGTCCTGCGAGAGCTCCGTTCTTGCAATATTGGAGCCGGCCCTTAAATATAGAGTCGCGATAACAAATTCCGTCGTTCCCACGCTGCCATTTAGTTATGTCAGAATAACAACGTCGGACTTATTTACGCTTGGGTGACTATGAAATATGGGGGCGGCATTTCCATCATCTGCTCCACAACATCTCAAGCTTGTAAGCACGAAAGGAATTTGCCGCTTCAAATTGCGTTTATTATGAACAAGCCACCAAAATTGCAGGGTCGAATTCGAGCAATTAAATCAAATAATATCGATGATTGCTCCCCCACCTTTCTCATCCGGTTTAGCGGGCTACGACAAGATACGTGGATCCCCGCGCGCGGGAACAAAGATAAACTCATCATACATGAACGACGGCTTTTTCGCTAATCTCACTCACCTCGACTCTTAGAGCAACAATGAACGACGGCATACGGTATGGGATTTTAGTAGCATTCCCCACTTCCTGTCCTGATAAACGTTTATCCAATGCCGCTTCCGTCATTTGTCCGCTGCAGGATGCTATCAGCAACAGCGGTCCGGGGATTCGAACTGTTGATGAGAAAGCAATAGGGACATTTGCATTTGGCTGTTTCTTTGGAAGTGTGTATCCACTCTCTTGACGATAGCAGCAGAATAGGAGGTCACTTATAAAAGGGAGCGCCTTTCTTTTTGGATTCAGCATAACCCTAGTGAGCTTTGCGCATTGCCCGCAGACTTTCAAGATGGCATCAGACATTGGCAACACGTTTCCGGAGGCAAACCTGATCAGAGAGATGACCCTCACAACCTTCATGGTCGCTGTCTTTGGCGCTGTAAGTATCTCTGCAAGAGATTCCTCTATAAAGACAGTCGCTAAATTTCGCAGCTTGGTGGATGCGGGTATGGCTGGGGTGAGTTGGCACCGAAATCTTCCTGAAAGACTCGAGTTGGACGCTAACTAACTATATCTAGATTTTGCTTACTGGTCTGGTGTTCTGGGTATGTCCCAGTTTAAGAAGGATTTCGGTGTCTACAGCTCCAGTACCAAGTCCTGGATCATTCCACCAAGCTGGCAATCCGCAGGTAGCGGCACTCCAACGGCCGCCATGGCAATAGGTGCACTCTTTTCAGGTTTCATTGGGAGTAAACTTGGCCGAGTAAATACTTTCCGGATTGCCGCCACAGTCTCTGTGATTGGTATTATCATCCAGGCCGCATCGATCCATTCTTTCTGGCAGCTTATCGTCGGACGCATCATCAATTCACTGGCGTTGGGCGTTATTGCAAACACGGTTCCAGCGTATCTCGCTGAGGTCTCACCTCTTTCGATCCGTGGAACCATTGTCAACTTCTACCAATTCTCCATCGGCATTGGCGCACTTTTTTGTTACGTTGCAATGTGGGGTATGGCTCAACGAACAGACCAGTGGTCGTACCGCTTGGTCATCTTGCTCCAGTTTCTCATCCCGGCTGTTTTTATTCCGGGGTCTTTTATTATCCCCGAGAGTCCCCGATGGCTTGTGGGCCAAGGCCGTCATGCTGAGGCACAGAAAGCCCTAGAATACCTCCGCAGTAGAGCTCCTAAGGAGGTGGTCGAGCAGGAGACGCAGTTGATTATTGCAGCCGAAGAAGAAAACCGGAGGCATTTTAATAATTCTTGGGTAGAGTGCTTCAAGTATGCTGCTTGTCATCCTGCTTCGGTCAAAGCTAACAATGACTTCAGGGGAACCAATCTTCGTCGAACCCTTATTGTTACTGGTGTCCAATGTCTCCAGCAGGCGCAGGGGAGCTCATTCATCAGTTCATATGTAGTCATCTTCTTTGAGGCTCTCAACTTCTCAAATGTTTATAAGATTGTGGTTTTGTTCAGGTTTACCATGCTCATGGCATGCATGTGCGGTTTCTACATTCCAGACCGTGTCGGCCGTCGCTGGCTTATGATCATCTCTGCCCTCGTCATGGGCTCATGCTTGTTTGTCGTATCTGGGATAAAGGGAGGACCGTTAGCAAATAGCAGCAATGCTTCCAAGGGAGCTCTTGCCTGCCTGTTTATCTGGGAGTTTATCCAAGGTATTGGCTGGGAAAGCTGGTAAGTGAAGAGAATTCTATTCCGAAATTAGTCCATATTGACTCCTCATCAGTGTATGGATAGTGACAGCCGAGGTCCCAAGTTTGCAACTTAGGGAGAAAACAATTATGGTTTCCACCTTTTGTGCTTTCTGCACATCTCTGATTATCACGTTTGTCAGCCCTTACATCCAGGATGCAGCTTACGGAAATCTGGGGGCTAAAATTGGGTTCCTTTGGGGAAGCTTTGGGTTTGCAACTGCAATCTGGTGTTTTTTCTTTCTCCCTGAGACCGGATTTCGTAGTTTGGAGGAGCTTGATGAGCTTTTCCAGAATAAGGTGTCTGTCAGGCAATTCGCAAAGTATCAGACTAGTGGCTATGGTGCCCAGCTGGCTGAAGTTGAGGTTTCGGGACACGGAAACAAAGACTTTGATGTCAAATTGGGAATAATAGAGCGGGATCAGGGAGAAGCTTAAGGTTTCGTATTAAATTGCCCCTTGAATGTTGAGAGAAGTGGGATGTAGAATGATGGGTATAGTTGTGTTATTTCAAATCTCTATTTTCGGAAGGCATTTGCTTAGACAGTCCTCTAGCATACTAGATGCAATCCTATAACATCGGAATCTTGCCCTATCCTAGCCATGCAAAGGGATTGATGGTCAGTTTATTCTGTGAATTCCTCATCTTTGCCAATTCAGTCGTAAACCCCATTTAACTAGCCGCTATTGAGGGACAGTGTTGTGGAGTATATACGGGCTGCTTTTGCGTTGATGTCGCATGCATCTACCTCTTCGTTGTGCAGACCAAGAGACTAAAGTAGGAGACTATTCAAGAGGAAATGCCGTCCCAGGCGGAGACTGGCACGGTAGACCTTCTTGCAAAGTACTTGACAAAGAACAACACGGTTGACCTGGATGATGAGATTCACAGTATTATATTTATAAGTTATTGTGTGATACCAGAATATGTATCAATGCCCCTTCGAGAAGCGCTGTGCGGCTGTGGTTCCACATCACTCGTGCCGATCCGGAACAGTCCGATCTTGGCGCATGTACTAGTGAGGTATCATTCATACTTGAATAGCTGTACCGTGACAGTAACAATCCTACTACTGGTCTCGTTGGGCAGTTTTGCTGAGTTACTTAAGAATGTACTAGCACCCAGTTTTCAGGTTGCAAAATGAACCAAGAAATAAGGCAGCCTGCTCCAAATGTTTTTGGGAAATCAGAAGCGACATAAGAAGTGCAATGTATTTCGTACTTTCATTTTTATAGAGGATGGGCCGTAACTCTAAAGAATAGAGAATGGCGTGAGACTAGAAGCTGGTTTAGAACTGGTCCATGGAGCCGGAGTCTTCTCCTCGGAGGCTCCAAATGTATGTAGATTCGTCACCTCTTCCCCATGCAGAATGGGCAAGAACCCGGTCTTGGTCAGGGTCTTCCATGCCACAATGGAGTGTCACTGGAAGTACAATCTAACGGCTTGGCCGGATGTGTATCCTACTGACACCATTATAGATCCTGCAAAACCTGGCCGTGCATTCGTTGTCGATATTGGTGGTAGCAAGGGCCATGATTTGGAGAAATTCCGTCTGCGCCACCCGGGCACAACTAATGGGAGTCTTATTCTGCAAGATCTCCCAGATGTTATCAAAGGTGTCCAGGTGGACCAAGTCATTTCAGCTCAGTGTTACGACTTCTTCACACCGCAGCCTGTCAAAGGCGCGCGAATCTACTTCATGCATAGCATTTTACATGACTGGCCGGATGATTCGGCTACAAAGATCTTGAAAAACGTGGCCAGCGCCATGGAAAAGGGGTACTCTAAGTTGCTTATCCATGAGAGTTTAATCACCAGCATCAAGCCGCTGGCGCGTGTTCTACGTCGGATCTCACGATGATGGCTTGTCTTGCGGGGAAAGAGAGAGCCGAGAATGAGTGGAGTGAACTTTTTAGAAGTGCGGGGCTGCGAATTATCATGATTTGTAGGCCACTGCAGTCAGTTGAGAGCATCATCGAAGCAGAGTTAGACTGGAAGCCTGTCGAGTTGCGCTTTAGCCTAATGATTATAACACGTAATGTTGCAGTGGACTTCGAATTCTGTTAGGAAATTTTGTCATTTCAGTAGCTTTAGGCAGCGCTATAAGTTAGCAATTAGTTATCCTAGCCTATTAGCCTTAGAAAATTGAAGTCTAAAGCTCCAAATCACCATTGGAGTCTGCTATATGTTTCTTCGCCTTTCTCTCTTCAATAAAATACCAAACTGACAACGTGGCGGCAATAGTCCATGTCACAGCTGCTATGCATGTGATCGTAATCAAACCATGCACATACAACGGTGCGTCATCAGATCTAAAGGTCTGTCCGCCAGCGATTCCGCCAAGACTAGCTGCCATAATGATCATCCTAAAATATGTTAGCAAGACGGTGTTTAGCACATGCTATTAGAATGCTTACACTTGGCTGACACTCCTTTGTGCCGGTGATTTGCAGTGGACGCTCATCCAACCAACATTCAGAACACTAGCGATATTAGCATCGCTAATTTTGACAATGGCCGCCCCAAACTCACTGTGGGCTAGAATAGGAGACATTTGCCAGTATGACAACTGCATACTTCCTCCAGTGACTGTCAATATTGCGGAGAGTATTCATGCAAGAATACGTGATCAGGCTCCATGTGACAGCAATCATAACGAACGGACCCCGATGGCCAGTCCGATCACTGCCACTGTAAGCTACGAATGATATGAAGAATGATTGACTTACGCTGAGAAGGCTAGAATACCATTCAGAACCATGGCACCATATGCCCAAACTGATGCCAATGCATTTGCACGTACAGAACTGAAACCGAAACTCTTGATTATAGTTGGTGTGTATATTGTCAAACCATGTGTCGCTGCTGTGGAAACCAGGGTAATTCCAACATGGAGATAGATCTTGGGCTGTGCGAGGGTATTAAGTATATCCTGTGGCTTGATTCTCATTTCTTTATCTGTCTTGGACTGGTCGTCGAGGACCACTCGATTAATGATGATGTGTGACTCGCGTTCAGTGAAATAATTCCACCTTCCCATACTAACCAAAGGTTTTCCATTACCCAGTGAGGGTGGGAGGAGAAGTAAAAATACGCAGGCAGCAAACAAGGTGAAGACACCCTCAACTATGATAGTCGTCAACAAAACTATACGTGGCTAGTGACTGTGTATACTAACCTAGAAAGATCCATTGCCACCCAGCTAACCCGGCTGTGCCATCTAGGGAGACCAATCCACTGGCAATAAGATTAGCAATAGCAGAGGCTAAGTTCTGTCCAAGGAAGAAGATCATGATTCTAAAACTTGTCTCGCTCTTCTTGTACCAGCTTGTCACATAGTACAGAGCACCTTCAAAGTATCAGCTAAGCAATAGGGCATTTTTATCACATAACGACGTACCAGGTACAAAGCCAGCTTCCAAGATACCAAGTAACAATCTTGTAACAAGATAAGAAGCATAATTCTTGATGTAGATTTGGAAGGTTGCTACAAGACCCCATGCAAAGATCTGCCCAGACAACCAAAAGCGAGGGCCAAGCTAAGTGTGTTAGAGACTTATTTCTAACATTGAGAGTATATAGGTTCCTCACGCGATGCATGAGCATATTGGAAGGGAGCTCAAATATAATGATTCCTACGTTAAAGAGTTGAGTTCCGGTGTTAACTTGGTTGGTATTAATGTGCAGGTCTTTCGTGATAGTTGAGGTCAAAGCATTGCTGATATTGCCTCGATCCAATTGCAAAGCAAAGAATGCAATGATGACGACTGGAAGCAAAATAAAATCGACTCTGTATTGCATACTAGTTAGTTCTCTTGTTTATAATTATTTTAAGACACTTCTATATGCGCCCTTGGACATCTAGGGGAAGTTATCTTTGCATAATATCACACTTACTTTCTTTTGGCTCTACGCTCTTCTTCCGGACTCCAATCTGGTAGGACGGTCCCAGTGCGATCAGGCTCGTCTGGTTTATCGCTACATTCATGATCGCCACCGGTCGTGACATCGGCAGAAGCCTTTTTCAGCTCAAATTCTTTGACTGACATATTAAATGACAAAATAATTGGTTTTGTAGGATGCTCCTTCAAGGAAGAGGTGCGTAGTAATTTGCGCAAATTCAATTGTCTCTGGCTCGAAGGATTAGTTATAGTCTAGCATCTTAGCCCTATCTCTTATGTGGATCCAGCTATGTCTCGGATGTCTCGCAGAGATAGTGGCTTGGAATTCTGTATTAAACATTGTTAAAGAGATAGGAGTTCTTCGAAATTGTATCCGGGGCTACAGGAACAAACCCCCACCTACTGGCTCCATGATCCTAGCCAATGAAGTGCCACAAATCTGGTAATATCGACATCCGAGTCCGGTCGACATCCGCCCCGGATGTCTGGCGGCAATATCAGAAGTCCTGTGCAAAAGAGTAATTTCATGCAGAAAAGACTGAACTATTAGAGTTTCGGACCAGTGATGCGGGCGACTATCAGTACGAACCATTTACTTTTGAACCGAACAATTTGGGCTCCAAAAGCACGAAAAAGTTTACTGGTTAAATTGACATTTCAATCCACGGATATCAGCTTCCAAAACAATGGCCGGCATCTTAATAGATCATGAATCGCAAGATAACTCACAGGCCTGTGATAGCATTAATGTGGTAGCTTCTGAAGAGCAGCCATTGTTACCGAAAGTTCCGCCCGATGAGGCCATTACAAGCAAAGATTCCAGAGGTCTCCTCGGGATCATATCTATTTTGCTATTTGGTAAATATCTTTCTTGATGAAAGTTAGATTTCTGCTAATTTCTCCATCACTGAAGGTGAACTTATTGCCAATGCAGATGCGACTTTGATATTCGCAGTTGCAGGAGGTATCGCCTCAGAGATGGGAAAATTGCAGTATACTAGCTGGCTTTCAACGGCTTACACTCTCGGGGTTTGTGCTTTTCAGCCAATGGTAAGTTTACAAAGATTTGTATATGCATCTTGTGTTGTTCATTAACTAACCGCATCAAATACAAGTATGGAAGATTGAGTGATGTGTTTGGTAGAAAGCCAATGCTTGTGGTAGCATATCTTTTATTCGCTTTAGGATGTGTGATCTGGTACGTCAAAATTCAAAAAGAACTCAGGGGGAACTGACTGATATTAGTGGCCTGGGAACCAAAATGTGGCACCTGATCTTGGGACGTGCAATCAGCGGAATTGGCGGTGCTGGGACGATGACTATGGCTTCAGTGATCATAACAGGTAATTATGATTCACATTACTCCATATTATTCCCTCTTTCTAAAGAGAACCAGACATGGTACCAAAGCGTGAGATTGCTACTTGGAGATCATATATCAATATCGCTATGACTTTGGGCAGAAGCCTCGGTGGTCCTACGGGTGGGCTAATAGCTGATGCCATTGGCTGGAGATGGTAAGCATTGTCACCCATTAATTTCAATTCATGCTCACGCCTAAATAGGCTTTTCTTTGCCCGAGTACCACCTCTCCTACTTTCAGTGCTGCTGGTGTCACTTAAGCTACAAAAGAAGCAACCTGGGGAATTGCCAGGAGTTGGTATGTCCTCAGATACAATGAAATCGAAATTGCGACGAATCGATTATGTTGGATTTACACTGCTCGCTACTGCGACGACTACAGTTGTATTGTTTATGAATCAGGTCGGGCAAGCTTTTTCATGGAACTCATCTACTGCATGCCTCATGATCGGAGCCGGCGCACTAACTGGCTTGGTTTTCATTCTTTGGGAAGCCTATGTGGCTTCCGAACCTATTTTCACATTACGAATTTTGCGTCAGCCCAATGTGGCAAGTTCCTACCTTATAATGTTTTGGCAGGTCTTTGCACAGGTTGGGATGATGTACTCGGTTCCATTATATTTTGAAGCAACTAGCGGTGCTTCTAGTACTTCAGCAGGATTACATCTTGTTCCTGCGGTAATCGGGAACACCTTCGGGGCGTTCTGCGCTGGACGATACATCAGGCATGTTGGGCGGTGTAAGAGAATCATCATGGCATCTGGTTTGACTGCTTCCATCACATATGTTCTACTGTTGATCCGATGGAATGGGTCTACAGGCTTTTGGGAGTCTTTGTATATCCTTCCCGGAGGAGCTGGTACCGGAATGGCAGGGTCAGGGGTTTTTGTCAGCATGATGATCATGCTAAAGCAGGAAGAAATGGCAATGTGTACAGGCGGCTTCTTCCTATCCTCTAGCCTAGGGATGATCACTGGCATTAGTGCAACCGATTCGGTAATGCGAATTGGCTTCAGAAAACAACTGGAAAGCCATCTATCTGGACCTAACTCCGCTGAAGTAAGTCAGCTGTAAGGTTATTAGGACATTCAGGACATTTTGACTAACGATAACAGATTATTGAAAAGGCCCTCTCAGATATCAGGTACATCTCCAGCCTTCGAGGTGCTGTCAGAGAGATTGTTCTATCGGCATATGTGGCAAGCTTGAAATATACATATTGTAAGATGGTCCTTCCGATTGTGCAGAAATATGCCTCTAACCTAGTCCAGTTTTATCACTCGCTTGCTCGCTCTGCGCATTTCTTCTTTCTTTTATGATCCACGATTACAAATTGTAGCTATTTGGAAGACAGAAGGCGACATCCTGTGGAGTCAAATGCTTTTTAGATGTACATGATTACATATGGACAGAATGCGACTAAGAAAATAGAAGGTGGATGATGGTAAACGTATTATAGATAGTAAGACAATGCCTGATCAGAGTCTTATTAAAGGTCCATTTCTTGAGACTGGTTCCGCTTTTGGCGTATTTTACTTAAATGATACTCTCTGAAACGAAAGAATGTTTGCAATATCAGAAGATGGCGGTTATGTAACAAAGTTACCTAGAAGGAGTGTCTAGTTATCGTTCTATTCAGTTATTGAATGTTATGTTCAAGATGGCTCTATATAGCTCCACTGTAATAAACTAACCCTAATTATTCATGGCATGTCATTGACGGGGCCAGGCAAACCCAGCAAATTCGAATTTAGCTCCTCCGCCAAACGAAGCGCATCGTCTACGGTAGGCACGATATGGCTCCATCCTCCGCAAACATCCACAATTCCACCTTTAGCCATGACCTCCAGAGATCCCATATGCTCACCACTTCTTCCTGGGATTCGAGAGAAGAAGACTTGCGCGCCTCTAATGGTATAGCTTTCTACTATTTCGTGTAACTTTGCCGCACTAGATGCATCGATGCTGGTTACACCGTGCATATCGAAGATGACAGTTTGATGGTAATCTATTGACTGAGATGTGGGCAGACCGGGATGAGTTGAGGTGGCGCCATAAACATTCAGCCGATAGAGGCGCGATTGCAGGTCATTGGCGTTCGTGAAAAGAAGAGGTTCATTCACTCTCACTATCAGACAGCCAGTGATGGACTGCACCAGTAATGTTGAGTCTTCTGCATTTTCAAACGCACTCTCTGTTCCATGCTTTCGTCCTAAAACTTGTATACGGGACTTGGTTGCGTGTCGTAAAATAGTCGCAATAGATAACAGAACTCCGAGGCTAATACCAGCTGAGGGAGAATATAAAGAGGTGGTGAGAAAAATCGAGCACATTATTGCCAGGTCCGACCAAGCTTGTAGTTTAAGGAACATCATAAAATCGTGAGGCATTTCTTCAATAAGCGAGCATGCAATCACAGAATTCATGACACACAATATTGCTTTCTGTAACTAGTCAACTTCTTTCCTTTTGGCGAGGGGTATGACTTACTGGGATAAAGTAGAAGCAAGGAAGCAAGAACTGAAGACAGAACAGACTGATCAAGCTCAAAAAGATGTTGACCATGGGCGTCTTCCCACCAGACATGACACCTAACTTGCTCCTTCCATAGCCTCCAAATCCTGGCAAGCCTGAGAAGCTCCCGCTTATGAAATTTGCGAGCCCTAGTGCAACGAGATCGCGATTGGTACTGAAAGGTGCAGCCTGAATGCCATCGCCAGTGACCTCGGATAAAGCGTGAGCAGAGACCGAAGACTCTAAAACGCCCAGAAGAGCCAAGTAACATGAACTAGCCAGTACTCTTTGAGCAGTTTCAAAATTGGTAGTTGAAAGGGGCCAGTTGAAAAGTGTTCCAGACTGTGACCGACCGTCCGAACGATTCTGGGCGCCAAGTATCTCAACCCCTTCTTCATCCAAGTGCAAACACCACGTCAAGATTCCTAGAAAGGCAACTATAAGGAGCTGATCTGGAATAAGCATTAACTTGGGGAAACCCCCCTGGTATCGCTTGCGCAAGGACCTGCAAAATATGTCAATATTGATTTGGGTTACAAATGAAGCGACCTTGGTCTAACCTGATAGACATAATTGTCACAAAGCTCGAGAGCGAGATAGCCGAAGTCAATATGTGGCATCGGCTTGTGTACTTCAGAATAAATCCTACCTTACCTATTGTTCCTCCTTTCGCAAGCTGCGGCTCCTGCGAAACGTACTGATTTAAGCCCAGCTCCGGTATTAGCTGATCCACAAGAATGACGAATCCAACGGCAGTGACAAAGCCACGCAAAAATGGCCGACTAAGAACATTTGTTAAGTACCCGAGTCTGAAAATTCCTGCGAAAAAGATTATCAATCCTGCTAGAGCTGTTACCAAGCTAGCGATCTTGATGTTCTCATACATGTCGTTTGACGTGGCACCCGTCACGTTGTTAACCACAACCATGCCCACCAACAAAGATCCCGTAGCCTCAGGACCGACAATCATTCGGAAGCTACTTCCAAATACTGCATAGATCAAGGGAATAATAATGAACCCATAGAGGCCGTTCTCTGCAGGTATATGTGCCAGATTTGATGCTAACGAGAGTGCCGCAGGAATATAAACAGATGCAACTGTCAAAGATGCCGTAAGGTCACCCAGGAGAAATGATCGATCATACTGTGATATCCATTTGAAGAATGGTATGTAATATGAAAAGTAGCTATTGTATCCTTAGTCATCTGCTTGGTTCTAATTCTCCTAGAGTTGCGAATATACCTTGCATAGAGTTGGAGACGCTGCTGATTCAAATTAAATTCAAAGCCGCACGACGGAGATAGGACAGTGTCTGGGACGTAATGTTCACTGCTTTCAGTACTATTGCTGGAAGAACAAGTTTGGCTGTTGGTGCCATGACCTTTGGCCTCGTTTGGTTTGCGACCACCATCATGAAGTAGTGGAGTTCTGATACCGAGATTCCGTTTTTGCCCGCCTACGACTGGACTGTGTCGTCGCGTTCGTCTGTCTCTTGACATCCTTGGAGGTATACTGCTGAGCCACATGGATTCTGCTCCGTTGTCGACTTTGCCAATACCAAGAATATATCAGGTGGTGTCTATGGCTTATAACCTAGGTGTACTTTGGAGGCCTTTTTGTAAACTGTTTCATACCATACAATGATCACCTCTAAAATCTTAAAATTCAACTCTGAAGATTGGATAGGACGAATGATTATCTACCCATGGGAGAGCAATCAGGAGAAGACAGCAAAAGCTTGTGTTGTATCCAACAACTTAACCTCCACTGTAGCATAGCCAGATCCATGTAGCTTCCGCGCAAGGCGGCTAACTTTTTGTCCAAACCTCAATACCCTGCTTCACATGGTATTCCTACAGCAGAGATAGCCAACTCAGGATATGTTCTCTCGCTCATCCGGCTCCTAATGCGCAGTCTCTCCACCGCTATCCGACGGATCGGAACCGGATATATTTAATCACGTGACCAGAACCCTTGAACTTTGGAGGTCTAACATAAGTTCGGTACCCGATTGGGTTCAATAATGATGGGCAAGTTGTTAGCCAAGAAGATTTCTATAGTTTCTAATGGCAATAATTTGTTTCTTCTGATGTGTGCGTTGTGTACCTGGGATCTCTGCACGCTAGCCTAAGGCCTAAAGTGAACGTCTGAAGGGCGTTGTCGCTCCCGCCCACCTTCATAGATAGCAATCTCTGATAAGACCAATATGGGCTGTATCGGCCTCTTATGTATCGTTTGTGACCCATTTTGTGAGGCCATTCTTTCTCTATAGCCCCAGTGAATCAAGAAAATCTAAACGAACCCATACGGTCCTTCGGCCTCCATACATAAACGTGCATGACAGCATGTCGGACGACAGGCCAAGCAGGCGGCGGATAAGGCAGGCCTGTGAGCCGTGCAGGTATGGACATCGCACTCATACTTTCTTTCTTTCTTTCTTTCTTCTTCTCTTCCACGCACAAAAGGTACTGATCGGCTTCAGACGCAAGAAGGCTAAATGTCTGGGTGAGAAGCCAGTATGCTCTCTGTGCGCTCGTCTTAACCATCCGTGCGAATATCGCGGTCAGCGGGGTTACGCCGCCAGGTTATCGAATGTAGCTCCGACTATCGAAAGACGACCACCCCAAACCGGAACGGTAGAGACATCCGTCGCCCCAAATGATTGGGTACGAGAAATTGCTGTTCCAAGATAGGAGCGAAACGGATGAGTCTGTGGCTGACCATGAGTCGATAGGAAAATCGTCTGGGGAACGTAGAGAGTGCCGTGACCGAGTTGTTGATGGAGCTAAGGTGAGCCCCAAAACCTATTCATGGAACCCCGATCTGATCTTGAGATCAGAGGTAAGAAACAGCAACCTGCGATACAGGATAGCCCTATCCCAGTGGTTGTGAATGTCCCTAGGATCAGTTTTCCTTCGGCACTTCCAACTTGGGAAAAAGTATTAGCAGTTACAGAGCTATATCGAATCTTTTGTGATGGCCAACCATTACCATTGTTTCATTGCGAAAGCCTGACTGAGACGGTCAGAGAACGAGATCACGAAGTAATATTCGCTATATTAGCACTAACACTACGGTTTTCTGATGATCAGTATTTTAATGCCAGTGGCCCTGAACAGTCGAAGACTTACGCAGAAGCCGCCCGGAAGGCAGTAATGCGCCGAGTTTCAGATGGGAAAGTTGAGATCTCAACTCTTCAAGTCTTCTGCTTGCTGTCACTTGTTGACCTTAGTGGTTAGTAGCTTGTCGCAAACACATAAAACTGTATACTAAATCGAGGACGTAGATAGCAATATATCTCGATGTCGGTTCTATGCTGGCTTAGCAATGACACTAGCAAGTTGTTCAAATATACGCCATGAAAGTCAAAGAGATGTGAGCGACATCGACCTCGAGGAGCGCCGACGTTGTTTCTGGAGTATTTCGCTTCTCAATCACCTACTTGGGTGTTCCTCAGATCTACCCGTTCATATCAAGTCAGGAGGCCTCTCATACCCGTCGAGCGTGGAAATTCCCTTGTTATCAGAGCTGTCCCCTCGACCGTCTCATATAAACACAGTGTCAAATACTCCAAAAAAGGATAACGGTATTCTTGCCTGTGTGATGCTTTTAAGCAGCGTATGGTCAGAAGCAACATTGTATCTGAATAGCCATGGAAAATTGGGTGATGTCCCACCGTGGTCACCCCATTCCGAATACTCCAGGGTCCTAGCACTTTTAACTGATCTCGCAATTAAAATGCCTTCCGGTCACAGATACCGATCCATCAAGCCTCTTGAACGAACGACCGAACATCTTAATGGTCATCGAGAATACTGGGGTCCATGGTTTTTGAGTCGTTTTTTATATCACACAACAATTTGTGTTCTAAACCATCCACTCTTGATAACCGTACAACTTCAGAGATTTGGCGACTCCATACCAGAAGTATTCTTACAACAAACTTCTCAACAATTAGCAATCCACACCAATTGGATTCTTCACTATCTGGAGCTTTTCGCAAATAAGCCTTTCAAGGTATCAGACCCGTTTCTCGGATATTGCGCCACCGTACTGGCAACCATCGAGCTGCAATTGAGCTTCACAGAAGATCTCCAGCTACGTCAGCAAAAACAAGACAACTTTTCAAGATGCTTGAGCTTCGTGAAAGATCTGGGGCAGGAATGGCCGCACATGAACCGAATAGTGAGAATTACTGGCTGCTTAACAATATCCCTCGCTAATCAATCTTCAGGCTCATAAGCTTCAACAATTAACATATTCAATTTCAGCTTCTTATACGTCAAACCACCACACGCCGCATGGAAACTTGACCATCAATCTGTCTCGGTTTTGGGAACTCCTTGATTACCTTTCTGCGTCAAGTAACGCAAGCTCTGGCTCTTCTGACACCGTCTTCGGTGCTTCTCTTTCCACAGCCGCTGTCGGATCAGATACCGGGATCTCAGACCTTAATCCTGTTCCAGTAGCTACAGCCATTGATGTTGTTGGATCTACTCCAACTTCGAGTACGCTGCAAGACACTGGTGCCTTCGCGGCAACAATACCTTCAAACCCACAAATGAGTCCTCTGCAGTTCTCCGAAGATGTATTCCTTGACAGCGAATCCTTCCTCCCAGCTGAGCATCTTTTCGCTCAAAACCAGCTTTTTTCGCGGTCTCTTGGCAATGATTGGTGGAGTATGGGTGACATGTGATTTTAGTTCAATTCAAAGCTTCGGTGAAACCAATCATTATTTCCAATGCAGTGCGGAAGTGAAATTAGAACATTGTAGTTATTAGAAGTCTAGAGATCTATGATGATTTTACGCCCACTCATGCCAGCTAAGACCATTGCGAAACACCTGTGGTGCCTGAGGTCCCTCAGCTTCAATAATATATCCTTCTTCACACCAATTGAAAGCAATTTTGTGCTGGTCGCGATAGAAGGCATTGAATTGCGCTGCAAGAGCATATTCTAGGCTGTGGACATCTCCACCTGGGTGTAGGACTTTCCAAGGCTCGACGCAGTCTTTTCCTTTGCATGATTTGAGGACCATCAAGATGGCATCAAGACGCTCGATGACTATACGTAGCGGATAGCCCAGCAACTTTGAGTTTGTGGTATCGCTACTAAAGATTGCATTGTCATATAGATTGTGCATTTGATATGGATCATTCTGTCTATTTTCAGCAGGGTTCCCTATTTGGGCTGAGCAGAAAGGAATCAAGGTCGTGATTACCTTCAAATTGTATAACTCATGCTCATTTGTGCACCATACAGAATAGTACAGATCATACTCTTGGCCAATGATACGAAGCGCTTTATATGTGTTGTTCCTAACCAGAGGGTTGGATTCTACAGAGCCTATAAGGTTAAGCGTCAATAAAGATTCTTTTATACATTCATTAAATAGAGAAATACCTGATACACCATACGCCCCTTCCGGTATAGCAAGACCCCAGTATTCTACTGTTACATGCTCATGGCGAATATTTTCTGGGACCATGTTACCCATATACTTAATATTCGGTATTGGAGTCCCATCAAAGTCGTCCCTCAGTTCTATTTCTGCCAATTGAAAGATTGTCGGTGCTAGATCGATATGCGTGGTTACTGCTTCTGATACTTCATTCTTTGGCACACCTGGGCCGCGAATGAACAATGGCACTCGTATATCCTCCTCGAATCCACACTCCTTTCCTGGCTGCAATCGATGCTGTCCAATGTGGAAACCATTGTCTGATGTGTAGATGATGTACGTGTCATCAAGAAGGTTCGCTTCTTCCAATCTGGTCACTATCCCTTCGACAAGCTCGTCCGTAGACTGAAGAGCACGAAGACGTGATCGATAGAAATGGTCATTATAGTCTACGTTTTCTTGGGTCTGTTGTTCGAGACGGCTGATCCAGTTGACTCCGCTAGGCTAAAAGTATGATAAAATGTATGAATAAAGTGATAACTTATGGACAAGTATTTTGCTCAATTCTTGAGCCAGAAACATACCTCTTTTGGATTGAAATTTTCAGTTCGTGGAACCACAACGTCTTTGAATAGATGCTTGTGTATCTCGAGCGGAACAGGTGCAGTCATCTCCGCGCTCTCGCCAGCAATGTTTTCATCAATGTTCGAATGGGGAGCAATAGGAGCGATGGCGAGGAAGAATGGACGCGTCACGCTGATTGCATCATCCAAGAAGCCATACGCCTTCTCGGCAATAACTTCTGAGGTATGTCGTCCCTCATAACTTTGAGGAGGGTCATGGTTTCGCTGGTAAGTTGAGTTCAAGTAAGAGTACGTATACGGGTCGAGCAAGAAGTCGGAGCCGGTAAATCCGGCAAGATGGGGAGAGTTATAATTGTCAACGTTGTGCCAATTAAACATCTTGCCTGTGTAGTATGTACTATATCCAGCTTCCTGTAACCACACTGGAAGATACGCAGAGTTGAAACCCTGCTGGATAAACTTTGGAAAACCACCTTTGAAATAAGTAAGTATAAGATATCTGCAACATTAAATCGACTAACCGTATGGTGGATTGACATCGGTCACATTGGTATTATGAGCTTGCTTTCCGGTCCAGAGCGAAACCCGTGATGGACAACAAAGTGCCGTAGTCACGAAATGATTTTTGAACGACGTTCCTTGCTGCGCAATATGCTTCTGCAACAATGGCATGTAGGCCAGCGAATTCATCTGTAAATCCTGATCATCGCTTAAAATGAAGACTATATTTTTATGTGACTTTTCGTTGATGGAGTCGGCATCTTGAGGTAATTGTAGGGGGAGTTGTGCATCTGGCTTAGCTGCGTGAATTCCTAGGAGTTCCCCTAGAATGAAGAAGACGCCAAGGAGCTTCATGGCTTTGTGATAGTTCGCATTAACACAGTGTACGCCAGCAAATGATGCAGTATAAGTCGTCTAGCATGTACTAGTCCTTGACGATTAGTCATGTAGGTCGAGATCTTGAAGCTCTCGAAGTCCTTCCGTAGGGAATTTTCCGGTTCCGGTTCCGAGTCCGGTGCCAGATCCGATCCTTCGCTACCAGCCCGCCTCCGCTTACTCCGCTTGTGGTCATCGCAGCAGCAGTACAGTTGGCTTCTAGATTAATCAACCAAGTCTTGGGAATTGTGATGAACATCTTTAAGGATGCACTGTTTTCCACTTGTCCTGTTACTGACAAAATATCCATTCCTTCTGGTTTCGCCCTTTTGAACTCAACATGAAGTCCACTTCAACTTTCTTGCTTACCATAGCATGCTCTTTGTTAGCAGTCCATGCTGATTGGCAATACAAATCAAGACCAGATTTGACCCCGCCAAGATTGAACATATCGATCCCGGCGGGACCTAACGTGGATGAAGGCTATCTTTTTGTTCAACCATACTCAAGCTTTGAAGGTCCCCGTGGCGGACCAGCACAGCCTGCAGCTTACATCTTACGCAACAATGGCGATCTGGTATGGTCGAGTCTTGGTTATTTCTCTGCCTGGATTGGCAACTTCCAAGCAAAGAAATGGAAGGGCAAATCTGTTCTGACTGCCTTTGAAGGCAGTCTTGACTCCATGCACGGTCATGGATTCGGTCATGTCGTATTGCTGGACCAGGCATATGAGCAGGTGCAGGTAGTGCGAGGCGGGAACCATCGACTGATTTCAATTCACGAAGCTACCATTATCAATGAGGAGACTATGCTGGTCGAAGTATACCAACCTGTTGCAACGGATCTTAGTCCTTACGGGGGCACAGATGAGATGCAGTGGATAGCCGAGGGAATATTTCAAGGTGAGCTTCCCTCTCCCCACTACTTTAGTCTATGGCTCCAATAACTAACACTTAATCAACAGAGCTGGACATTGAGACAGGAAAGTTAATGTTTGAATGGCACAGTCTAGACTTCGTTGATCCCAGTGGTAAGATGATGACACTATGTGATATAAGATTCTCAACCTAGCTGACGTATGTGTAGAGAGCAAGATTCCTCTTAATTCCGGACGTGCTTTCACGGGTGTCAACTCAACAGATGCATGGGATTATTTCCACATTAACAGCGTAGACAAAGACGACGAAGGCGACTACCTAGTATCTGCGCGACACACGAGTACTATCTATAAAGTAAACGGTACTTCCGGTCAGATCATTTGGCGACTTGGTGGCACCAGGTCCAACTTCAGCATTCCGCACGGGTTGGAATTTGCATACCAGCACGATGCACGATTTCGTTCTCGATCCGGAGAGATTGAAATTATCTCCTTCTTTGACAATTCAGCCCGATCAGACGCCCAACGCGGAGGTGGCCTCGATAAAACTGACAATCACTCTAAAGCTAGATTCGTCATGCTGAACCTGACGGATTTCACAGCGAGCGAAATATCAACATTCAGCTCTCCAGAAAGAATTCTGAACCCATCGCAAGGAAATGTTCAACTTCTGCCTAATGGCAATACTTTTGTGGGCTGGGGACAGGCTGGTGCCATATCAGAATTTGATACGGATGGCAAAGCACTATTCCATGCTTATTTAGAATCGGGGATTCTAGGTGTTGGTACTCAGAGTTACCGAGCATTTCGCTACAACTGGACCGCAATGCCGAAGGAAACACCTGCAATTGTTGCGTTGTGTGACGCTCCTCAGGCATTGAAGAAGTGCACTGGCGAAACCACAATCTATGTGTCCTGGAATGGCGATACAGAAACCGTGAAATGGCGCTTCTACTCCCAGAAAGAGACAGGCCCAACACAGGAGACGAAGCTGCTCGGAGAATCAGAGAGGACTTCTTTCGAAACGGCGCTCAAAGTCCCAAGCCGGTTTTTGTGCTCCGAAGATGTGGATCTAGGTGTTTTTGCAGAGGCCGTCGACGTTCACGGCCACGTTATTTCACAAACTAATCCCACAACCATCACACCCGCTGTACGCCCATACAAATCTTATAAGAATGGTCAGAACAAAGCGGACTTCGTCGATCAGACCAAATCAAGCAGCCAGTTCGAACTATAAGTGATATAGAGCTTAAGACAGTACCTGGTTATAGGATGGGGTATCTGCTCTAAGCTTTTTGGACAGCATTCAAGCTTAATATATCCTGATGCAATTCTTTGCGGAACGCTCTCTGTACATAGTGTGAGACAATGATAGAAATCACATAAATCGCATGGAGTAATGTTTTTTGTTTTTCAACTGACAAAGGCAAAGCATTAGCTACTTATCCCAAGGTCGTTAGTATTCGAAACCTGTATCGCTGTATTGAGGTGAGGCCAAGTGGTACACTGTAACTAGCTTGCCAGACACTTTTATATCTCTAGATACGACCTATTCGAGACTCTGTATGATACTTGATACAACTATCTGTGTATTCAAACTCTGTAACCAGTGGTAGTATACTCATAGACATTGTATATGGTTGTAGGTTGGACGCAGAGGAAGGTGTTCACGTGATTAACAAGGACAAGACTCTAGAAGGCATTGGGCTGTGAAAATAGATTTCCGAAAATATTTGATTTTGATTTTGTCGCTCAAAATACCTAAATATAATTGCTATTTGCTACAAAACGTAATGAATGCTCATTCCTTCGTTACTCGTTGTTCACTATATATTACCACGACCGCCTACAGGAACTTGGAATACACCATGTCGTTTACTGTCTTGCCTTGGGGATCCTTCAAGTAGATAGTGCCACCCGCTTGGTTCAAAGGCACATCTGGGAACTCGACCGCGTCACCATTCTTGATATTGTTGGCTTCCTCATCACGGATCTTGTGCTCCTTGCCCTGCTGGTCGACCAGAGACCAACCTTGCATATTTCGCTTGTGGTAGGTGTCATGAACCACAACGTGGCTAGGTCTTTGGCTGTCGCCTTTGGAAGCCCACTTCATTGGGGACTCCTCATACTGCTCTCCGTGACGCTTGGCATGCTTGGCATGATGTTTGTTATGATGCTTGTGGTGCGAATGGTGTTCACTGTGCGTTGAGTGACCCGTGGTATTCTTAGATTCTGAGTTGTTCGATGATCCTGCTGGGGAGTTGAGTAGCTCGGCGAAAGTTGGGGCGCCGGAGACAGGTTGACCACCGTTGTCGGTCTGGGTGTACTGCTCAGCAAAGGCGAGGAAGACGGCCTCGTAGTGGCCGTCCGAAAACTTGAGGATGAAGGAGCCATCCTGCCAGGTGCCGTTGTCTCTGGTGAAGCTGCCCGAGTCGCCCTGGTTCATGTGGATGTCGTGGATACCGGCCTGGCTGCCGCTGTCGACGTACTGCGAACCCCACAAATATATGGTGGCCTTGTCTTGGATGGCCCGATTGAAAATGGCCGTCAGGTCATCAACAATATCATTGTTAGCACCAGGCACGCTGGTTTCAAGCACAGTACCGTCCGTTAAGGTCTCGAGGCCACCGCGGAGCAGGTCCAACCGGGTGCCATTGGATCCCGTGGCCGCACTCGCCAACGACGTGTAGCCTTGCGGTAGTTCGGCCAGCTGGGAAGTGATGGAGTTGGTGAAGTTGGCGTTGTTCCAGTACACGAGGCGGGTATCCCCAGTCGTCGATTTGACGTTAATGTCGGCCTCGGTCGACTGGTACTTGTTGGTACCATCGTCGAAGGTCAATTTGCCGTGGGGGCTTCGGCCAGTGCGTTGCGCGGTGAACACAGTAGGCGTGGCAGCCCAGACTCCGTAGGCGCTGATACCCATGGTGGATGAGGAATAGTAAAGAACTCGAGGTTTGCTTCTGGATCGGAAAGATAACGAGTTGGAGGTGGGGCGATGGAATAATCTCGGGACGTTGATGCTAAAGGATCTGGAGAACATTGAAGACACAGAACAGAACAGCGCGGCGATTTATATACCCCTCCTCGCTCCCCTCTCAGGCAAAAGAAAAGCCCGTCCAAGGTATGTCATGTTGGAAGCTGTCCCAAAGCTTGAAACTGATCGTGCCTGCCGCCTTGCATGCTCCCTTGCCATCATGTCTGACATTGGAGGTTGACCAGGTATCTTGTGCATCGCCACACGAGATTCGGACGAGGCGTGGTGTATTCATTGGACTTGGTTCCACAACGCGGATGACGTCGACCAGTCGAGAGTGGGCCTCATCCACTCTCCCAGCGGGCTGCACCAGGTACGTTCTAATTATATTCTGGACATTCCAAGTCGGTCCCCCTCAACTCTCTAGCTACCCCTCCATAATCCATGCAAACAAATCGAGATGACCTGTGATGTAACTGGGAGTCCGCACTGGTTCGGGGAATACAAAGCTTAGCAGCCGAGGGAATGGAGATCTCCCGCTGTGGGATAGGTAGTGGCCAAGCCGGCCAGCTCTTGAATAGCACGACACGACAAAGGACACGGTGACAAAGCCACAGCGGAGTAGTGATGGTCTGCCTGGCTGAATCCTCGCGAAAATGAAAAGAGTTCGTGTTAAGAGGCAATTACTACTCCTGGGCGGGCTGGATTGTCGCCTGAGCTGGGGGCGCCTGTCATCTCAGCTAAACAAGTATTATCTCCTTGATTGAGATGGCTGGTCTTTATAAATCGGACTCTAAGCGGGGCACCATGGTCCCCTTCGTAGGCTGAGGCCTTTGAGCCCGACTGAAGCGGTCGGAGTAGAGCATGGCCGAGATGTACCAAGACTTTTGAAAGGAGCCTCATTCAGGTGGCGGCGTGACTTGGTCTTGATTGGATCATGTGATTCAAGGGGTCTTTGAGGTACAACGTACAACCGCCAGCATTTACTGTCGGCGGCTTGGAGAGCAAGGCATGGAAAAGAAGAAGTATTTATCCGTACAAAGCCATTGTTGGTAGGCTAGGATATAAATATAACTTGTAGAATAAAGTTTTACAATAATTGGGAAGATGGTTTTCTTGGAATCGCTATTTATAATGGGCATTATAGATCCCTTTAAGTACTACTTGTTAATATCGAATGTGCCACAACCTTGGGTTCAAAGAGTCTGGCTAATCTCGACTTACGTTGAGAAAATATGGCATGCTGGACCAATGATTATTGTCTTAATCCAAAAGTAGGAGCTTCGCAGTGGCCCGTCCGTTTTTACCCAACGCAAGTGCAATAACCATTGTCTTGTTAATTTCAGCTTTGCCCGTTTCAATAGCATCCAGCTTCACTTCGCTTTCTATTTTCCAGACTGAATCCTGTATGGAAACAGGGACAGGTTTGCCATCAATCGTCACGGTTAGGCTCTCCAATCCATCGCAACGCCCTGCGTCAAATGACCCACTCAAACTTAGCAGAGTACTACCGTTCACACCAACCCGTCTTGTAGCCTCGATTGTGACTTCTGGTGCAAGAGCTCCTTCTGCCACCACCGCCCTTGATCTGGCCTGAATAAAATCACTCTTTAACTCTGGCGTTCCTCCTGGTGCTTTCCTCTTCTTACTTCCATGCTCGTAAGCAAACGCATATTCCAGCAACTTCGCATCATCATATCCCCTCCCCGCAAAGGTTAACCCAACTGGCATTTCCGTATCCTCCATAATCCCCATGGGTACCATGATGGTTGGGATTCCCAAATGCCGAATCACTCGGTTGCCGTTTGAATACATTACACCATTCTTCCACGCTGCTCCGGCCGATAACTCATTGGTATCAGCATCGGCGGGACCAACGTCCGCATTGGCGGGGAAAACAATGCAGTCGAAATTTTCGGTTTGAAGCCAGGATTCGAAGGATTTCCGCCGGCTTTCGAGGGCGTTCAGTGCAACTTCTAAACCCGGAAGTGCATTTATAGCTACTCGACCATCCGAAGCAAGAGATACCAGCGTGTCGTAGGGTATTGGGGCACTGAGCCTCGTGTATCTATCTGGGAGTGCACCGGGAGGGTGAGGGAATATGCGAGCCGGGTCAACACTAGAGAGGGATGGGCAGGTAGGATCACCGATCTGAAGGAGGAAGTCGTCCCAGGCATACGCAACAAGTTCACGTCTTTCAATGGAATCCCACTCTTTCGTGATGCCATCGTTGACGCCTTTGCTGTCCCCTTTATCATCCATAGCGAATAATGACGAGTCTTCATTGTTGGCGCTTATAGTATCGTATTCTGCTACAAGAGGGAAGTCTGTCTCAATCACGGTTGCGCCGGCTTTTTCGAGTGTCTGCTTCGCCTGATACCACAGGTCTAGGATCGATTGGCGGGTAGTTATTGGGCAGTTCAGCGCTTCTGACTTTCCAATATAGATCTTCGGCACGCCGATGCGTTTACCTTGGAGCACGTTCGTGTTGGCTAGAGACTTGAAGGACAAAGGCCGTACATTGAAATCGGAATGCTGAGGTAGTTTTATGAAGCGCTGATCCCGCCAGAAGTCTCCGGCGGTGCACTGATCAGCGATAACAATAATATCTAAAATTTCCAGCATATCCCGCATTGTACGGGCATGGGGAACGACCACATCACATGTCGGATATAATGGCCAGTTTCCCCGTACTGAAATTAGTCCTCGAGACGGCGTGTAAGCGACCAAGCCATTGTTAGATGCTGGACTCCTTCCTGATGATACCGTCTCCTCCGCCATTCCGAAGGCTGCAAAACTGGCGGCAGTGGAGGTTGCGGATCCATTAGAGGAGCCTGATGCAAATGCAGCCGTGAGAAATTTTCTATTGTATGGACTCTCGGCCCGCCCGTAGTGGCCGCGTTGCATCCCTCCGGCTGCCATAGGCGGCATATTTGTCTTTCCAATAAGAATGGCACCGGCATCTCGGAGCATCTGACAAACGAAGGCATCCTCGTTGGCTACGAGATGCTGGAAGGCAGGAGAACCAGAAGCAACAGTCATGCCTTTCACCTTGTAGCTATCCTTGACAGTAAATGGAATGCCTTCTAGCGGTCGAATGGACAGCCCGTTAGCTCTTCGATGATCCGATGCAGCTGCATCCTCGAAGACTGAGAGATTGAGCACCGGTATGGAGTTCAGCTTCCCACGCCTATCGTAAACTGCGATTCGATGTAGATATATTGTAACAAGTTCAACGCTTGTGATCCAGCCTTCATCGAGTGCTTCACGTATGTCACCAATTGAAGCCTCGACAATGCTGAACCCCGATTGGGGTACTTGAGTCTACAGCAGAATAAGACAAAATGCTACAAGAGTGAGCTGAGCTACTTACTGACACCATTGTGATTGAGTTGAATAAACAACTCAGACCTATCACAGTGATAATAGTAACCACCTGAGTTTCAACCCAGAACTCTGCTAAAGGCTCTTCGCATATACACTGCCCGTTTATAACGAGGCGATATTACTTCGGGTCAGGCACGTTAAATGACACTAGTCAATAAGAGAGAAGATATGACGTGAAGGGGAACCACAGCTGTTATATCAAATGCAGGTACTTGAGTTTGTCGCATTGATCTGTTATGAACCCTTATGAGTGGATATCCGATAACGGCTGGTGTTATCTTCGCGGATTTCCGACTTCAACCCCCACTCCATTTATGTTTATGCTCTACCAGTAGAGCTTAAAGTATAAAACTGATGATGTATAATAGATATGTCCTAGCAGGTATTAAAATCGTCTCTGGTGAGAGCTCTCGATCCCATTTGTGATGCGATAAATTTTTATTAACACATGCTAAAAGTCAATATGCCACCACTGATGATGTAACGAATCGATATCCGCTGGCTACCCGAGACAGCATACGAGGACATAGATACCATTGCTCTAAATTATGACAGCTACTTCCTGGGCTTGCGTGTCGTAAAAGTAGATGGGTCAAATAGGTGGAACAGGCTGGCGAGTGGAAGGCTGTAAAGCAACAGCCGTATAGGTGAGTAGTGCAAGCGTAAGTAGACGGGGTCCCACTATCGCACAAAAAAAAACGCCTACCCGTTGACACATATCATCGGCTCTCCTGATCTTACCAAGCCGGACGAGGCCAAATGAGACGGGTAGAAAGTGAGGAATGGTGATGCATTTGAAACTGGCATCGCTCACTGTCCTCAAAAGAACGGTATCCTGACCCGTACGGGGAGACGTGACAGGATGTGACTCGAGCCAGGCCAATGGCGCCCTTATGGACTCTGCAGAGTGCCAATGGAACAATTAAGATGCGGTGGGAGGCCTTGGTGTTAGACAAGAAGGACGGATCCGAGACGAAGAGCTTGGGGTATCAAGTTCGAAAGCGGCAGTATTGCTGGAATTCTAGCTGTTGGGGCTGTAACCAGCTCCTAACTGCGCTTGGTGTCCGCTTCGTTCCGCTGCGCGAGCCATCGCGTGTTGGAAATCCGCTGGCGGAGCGGGGCGGGGTTTTCTGGTCAATGATAACGTAAACACCCCTCGGACTCAGTTTCCGGCGCTAGTGCACGTGCACCACCAAAGTCCGCCCTACACCAAAAGCCATTGCTAATCCTTCGAATGCTGTTAAATAGCTTCAAGGAGTGAGTCCATGCAAACTTGCCCACCTTTCTATACTCATCCTTTCGAACCGCTCTGGATTTATTGCCTTTCAACTGCATATATATGTCCTTCAACCCGTGATAGTACCAATTTTCAGCAAGTCATCTGCGCCACCTCGCTGCTACCACAACCAACATGACCACCGCGATATTTAAGTACATCGACCCATCTTCTTATGACCCGCTTGCTACCGAAGCTTTCAAGAAAGCTTGGGGCAAAGTTGATGGACCCGGCGTTTCCTATACATTGAAAGACTGCCCGCGATTGGTCCAGGACCTACGCGGCCATGAATCAGATTTTTCCGTCGACCTTTCCGGCTTTGCTGTCTATAATGCGCCAGCAAACGAGAAACTGTTTATAGATGAGACACAGATAAAAGAAGGGTATTATCTTGAAGTTGAGGCACTTCTTCGCCAGAAACTTCCTGGTATAAAGAGCGTCGTCATATTCGATCATACAATCCGGCGAAGAGAAAAGGCATCTCCACGACAGCCTGTCCAACTAGTCCATATTGACCAAACACCTCGAGCTGCTGAAGTTAGAGTCCGTCGTCACCTCCCAGAGGACGGCGTGGAAGAGCTTTTAAAAGGCCGATATCAGATCATTAACGTTTGGCGGCCCATAAAGCATCCTGCATCCGATTGTCCGTTAGCAGTGATTGATGGACGAAGCATGGATGCCCCAGACCTTGTTGCAGTAGACTTGCTCTACCCCAAAGAGAGCGATCGCTTAGGAGAAGTTCTACCGGATCCAAACTCCGCTTCATCTACCGAAGGTTACGAAGTAAAGGGAGAAACATACGCTATTGCACCTAACGAGAAGCATCGCTTCTATTACATGAAGGATATGACGCCAGATGAGGTCTTATTTTTAAAGTGTTTTGATTCAAGAAGTCACAAGATGACTGGTGGGAAGACAGATATTGCACATGGCTCCGGGCATACTGCCTTCATAGATCCGCTTACACCAACAAATGCTCCTGGAAGACAGAGCATTGAAGTCAGATGTCTCGTATTTTACGAGCAAGCGGTCAGTGAGGCTGGTACAAGTAAAGGGTTTAAGTCGTCAGCCGTGGATGATTGTCGAGCATTGACAAGATCAGATAACTGACCTTCTTGCGAAACTTACATTCAATCCCTCCAAAGTTAGAACCTAGAACCTAGCCTCTAAGTCCTTCTAAAAGATAAGCGGAAGCATCAGAATGCACACTAGTTATAATTAAAATATTTAGTAGTTTATGGACAATTAGATAGTATTGTTAAATAAAGGTGTGCTAAAGTAAATGTCCGAATGTTGTTTACAAGTCAATCACGAGACCTAGTCATATGTAACAGTATCCCTAGCGGAGAGGTATTTATACCTCTCTCCCTCACACACTCTTCAATATATCACTTATGAATGAATGCAACTGTTGCTTATAAGTCGAATTATTACGTTATGTACGTAAACCAACAGCAAAAAAGCTACAGTCTAATAAGATTTTAAAGTGCTCTTTAATATGTTTTTTATAAATTACCCATACTATCTATTTTACCGCAGAACTAGATGTGAGTTCATAGTAAATGAAATATGAACCAGTCGTATAATAGGTAAATCGCCAATTGCAGGACCAATCTATACAATCTCCCACCACACAAGCATATTGATTTCAGGCTTGCGGACTTGTGTGCGGAGTATAAAATCTCTGATGGATGCGATGTACGCATTTATAGTACTGTGCTTCTAAGTCCAGCAGAACAGAGGCCATTGACTCTACCAAAGACAATGGTTTAGTAAATCGAATTTGTCTCAGCCTGATTCGAATGGCGATGACAATAGAGACCAAGGGGTCAGATAAAGCGCCCGCCGCAACTATCGCACCAATACAGCGCCACCGATCTGCCCAGCGGCGATGTCGCCGATGTTATATTGTTTCTATGCGCTACAAAAGCATCCTTTGTTAACGATTACTCTATGGTAGTATGATGGTGGATATATTATCGACTAATAGCTAAGAGCCAATTTAATAAAGTTTTGGTTTTGGTTAACTTAATTGTTACCTTTATTTGATTTTCAACTTTCGATTTGTAATGTTCCTCAGGAGTTAAGCGGCCCTCGGACTGGCTGTTCGATTATCACTTCTCTATCGTCAGACGCTATCGTCCAGGATTAAATTGCCGACCTTTCCCAACCGTTATCTTCTTTCCTCTCATTTTTGGAGACGCATTATTTTGGTTTAACTTGTCTCTTTATTCACGCAATGCTGTCGCCAGCTTTTGTCCCTCGGAAAGTCTTGCGGCTGCCAATCCATTCAGCTAGTACAATCTCTCGGTACTATGCCCAAGCAACCACCCGAAATGCTTCAACGACAGCGCAGAAACCAATCATTATTGACCTGTCCCGCCCGCTCCAACACCGCGCGCTATGCCATCCCTTCCACCCACCTTTTGTAATGACGCCATGGGATACACACCAGCCCATGGTTGCAGGCAATGCTACCTTCCGCAGCTCATCATATTATATTTCAATGTCTGATCACGCTGGCACACACGTCGATGCTCCAAAACACTTCGATCCTACGCCTGGTGCCTTGTCTGTCGACCAGATGCCGCTTAGCGAATTTTATACTGAGGGCATCTGCTTAGATCTTAGCCATGCTCAGCTCCGCGCGGGTATTAGCGTTGAAGAAATGGAGGCCGCGCTCTTAAACTCGGGCCAAGAGATAATGCAAGGCGATACAGTGTTACTGTATATGGCGTAGGTATACTGTGCTAGTGCCTCTGATCTCCCACATTAATATGTTCCCTTCTAGGTATAATAAGAGGGTTTCGCCAGAAGATCCTAGATGGCAGCATGACTTTCCAGGGCTGGTTCCAGAGTCAGTCCACTGGCTTGCTGATAAAGGTTGCAAGATTTTTGGAGTAGAAGCTGTGTCGCCGGCTCCTGAGGGTGAATTGAACTTTATCGCGCACAATCTATGTGGCGAGAGAGGCATCACTCATATTGAGGGACTTGATAATTTGGAATCTCTCCTTGGACGAGGGAGGTTCCGATTCATTGGCTTTCCATTAAGACTTGTTGGCGGTAGCGGAAGTCCGATTAGGGCTGTGGCATTGTTTGAGCCGTGAATGATGCGGTTAAGGAGAAATGTTTTGTATTCTAGCTATGGTGTAGCAGGAGAAAGTTCTTTAATGGGGTTCTTTAAAAAACTAGTTAGTGGTTGAATAAATGTTCAGCGGACCAGGCGCTTACCTCTCCACACTAAAAAACTTTTAAATGAATAAATTTAAATCCAAGCCGAGTCTAATTTGGGCCGGCATACTGAATATTGATTGAATGTGCGGATATCAACTCACTTCTTAGTACCATCGAAGTGTGATGTAATAGAATCTATTGGCATGACAATGTGCAGCGGAGAAGCTTGCAATACAAAGACGATTTTGTTGGTAATTAAGTTTGCAGTTCCAAGTTAAGCAGTTAGTTTTAGACAGTATAAATTGGATAACAGTTTATCTCTCGATATATATGGCATTTAGTCCTCCCTCACCAAAAATCCAATACTCTCACCTCTAGACTTTCTCGCGCCTCACTAGCTTCGTCTTGCCCTTCCAATTCAAAAGCGCTATGCATGACCCCACTGACGCTGAAATTTGGCGATGAGCCTTCGTTCTCCTTCCCTTGTTGCAATCCCATTTTCGCTTCCATCTCATTGTCAAAGAGTTGGATGATTAAAACGTCCGTAGGCTCTTGGTTGGATATAAAGTGCCAATCATGACCTTTTCCGTCTTTATCGTGTGGTGCATACGCCAAGTAACTATTTGAGAAGTGCGTGTGCGCCTCCTTATCTTCATTGTTTTGTTGGTGACTATTGGTTGAATTTTGTTCGAGCGGACGAGTTGGGTCGATGATCTTGCAAAGATGGGGGGTATGTGTCTGCCACTGGGTTGAACGAGGTCGACAGCTACGTAGTCAGAAATAGGGAAAGATGCACATGATGACATAGCAAGAGGGTCACGATGGACCGTTTTGAGAGGTCGCCATATCGAGAAGAGGGCGAATCGGGGAATGCTGTTGCCACCTTTGCTAATCCCACAGTAATGATCCATTAACTCATTCCATTTGACACCAGACTCAAGTAGTTTGTTTTCGGCTTGTATAACGGGTTCGGCCGCCAGAGCTTAGTTGCGATGATACTTTCGAATATGAGTCCTCGCTCCGAGAGGTGAAAATTCAAGATGGACTTTGGAAGCTGGCGATGCGCTGCCGGCAATCGAGAACCCGATCATACGTGGGCAGGGGCCTGCATCATCGTGGCTAAGATCTGCCCCTGAATGCTCCTTTGAATGAGAATCGACTTCTGAATGGACATTGTTTCTGATGACGGCAGACTCAACAACTGCTAATTTGCACCCTGTGACTCTTCTCACCAAGTCCTCTACCTCAGGAACATAAATAGTCTTTATAAGCTCTTCCTTGCTCCAGCTTGAGTGGTCGTAGGGGAGAGAATGGAGTCGAGAGGGTTGGTGACGTGCGGTAAAACCATGGTGAGAGAGTGTGTAAGGGGAAGACTCTCCAAGGGCGAGAGATGGACCAATATCTTTGACTGGTAGAATTAACACGTCGTTGAAGGCGGAGAGCGGTCGAAGGTGGTAAAGGTTAGGGTTTGGTGTTAAGGTTGTGCCCTTAGTTAAATTTACCCCTATACATCGGAGAGTCATTTTTTGAAACTAATATAGAAGTCATTGTCGTTAAATGAAATAAACGCGTGGGTGTGTTAAGTTCAATGATTTGTATCATATGCGGTAAGGCGACGATGAATCCCTTCAAAGAACTTACTGGTTCTTGTAATTATACTATTTTCACTCACTCCACAGACAGCTACACTTGGAGTATCGTAGTCCGGAACCGACCCGGACGGGATAAGGTCCGTAGATGTCAGTAGCTCAAGTCTAATTCAAGGTTGATCTCTAGGGGTTTCCCGCAGGACTTTGCAGAAGACATCGTACGGAGTTTGCTCATGCAGATATTAATCGAATTACTATGTCGGGTTTCTTACAGGTCTGCCCACAGGTTTCTGTGTGATCTTAAGTTTTTCTTGTAGTGGCTAGCCGTAGAGGTTACCGTAGGAATCCGTGTGATTACATCTCCCTTGACTGCGCTCTAGTTCGTCAGCAGGCTCTCATGATGGTAGACTACACAAATCTACTCAGCGCTCTCAAAATCCGATTTGTGCCCAAGACGCCATCACAGAGAATGCAGATAGCAGAACTTGCTTATACAACTCTGCAGTACCATTTCCTATGTCCCTAGCTATTTCAACTATGTCCCTAGAAAATGACAGTCCCAGTGACCAACTAACAGGGCCTCAATCACCACTTGGAATAAGAACTGACTTGCAAAGTGTGCTTGACCCTCAGCTCCAGAGAAAGACAACAGAAAGCGCGGCATGGTCTATGATCTATATCTATTTCCAAGCCATACATACACAGTATCCCTTCTTGCATCGAGGAACATGGGATGAGCTTTATGGCAATTGGAAAGCACAGACTTTCGCCCCTAGTACATGCTCTAAATCTTGGGCAGAATTTGTCGTAAATATGGTTTTCTCCATTGGCGCCTTGATCATAGACCGAAGCTTCGTCGGAGCACATGACTCTAGATCATATTATAATCTTGCCACGGGAATATTTTTTCCCAAGATCCTCCAAGAAGCTTCTCTACTGTGCCAAGCACAGGCATTTCTCTTATTAGCCATGCATGCCCTTCATTGCTCTTCGTCATCTACCATTATTCAGCTGAATTCGCATGCCATTCGGACAGCAGTAATGGCAGGTCTGCATCGTCGACCGTCGATAAAGAGTAGGAACAACGCTGGGGCTGTCCTGGAAACTCAGTGTCGACAACGGACATGGTGGTCATGTTATGTTCTTGATCGAGCTGTTGCGACTGGGTTTGGATATCCAGTCACGATACCTGACGAGTACATTACCGTAGATGTAAGTGCGCATTATTGCCCGAATGACTATGCTAACAATGAGTACAGCTCTTCGCAAATGTTGAGAATATTTATCTCACGAAAGATTCAACAGTTCTCATGGTTCGAAATCCAGAAACAGAACCTACATGTACTTCAGCAACTCTCCATAAAGTCCGAGCTCGGTTGATTCAATCTCGAATCCTTTCAGCGCTTGCCCCAACTGGCTCTATGGATAGTGCCCTCCACGTTCTTAACAGTAAGCAGGACTGAACAATGATTAATCTATCTCTGGCTGGACTAAGGCAGCGTTCAGAATTACATAAAGCCAAGACGATTCTGCTCACCGAGATTGCCAAGGAATATTAGGAGTAATCGAAAGATGATCAAAAGTATGCGTCGCCTTAGATGGTGCTCGTTATGAAATGAGACCTAACGCATAGCAGTGCACCGTATTATTCAGAATAGCTAATACCTATACTAATTTTCACGTTTTTATCAACTTGAGCCAACTTATTGTTACCTCATTCTTGAGCCAAGCCACTCTATGCCAAAAAATATAAACTTCTTCTGAACTTAGTTTTTGTCAGCTAGGCTGCCTAATCTAGGGATGAACTAACGAAAAGTAGCACAGAATTATTACTGTCACATTAAAAGTATAATTCAATAGGACGTTTACATGCTCAGTAGAGACGTAATCATCTAGTGCATGTGCCGAACTTGCAATTTGGTCTTGCATATACCTCTGTGCATTCCTGGAGCAAAGATGGCTTGGGGCCGCAATTCAGGTTAGATTTTAATATCAGAATTGATGGAATAGAGTCTTAGAGGTCGCTTAAACGGTCTAATGGTAAATGGTAGTAGTAAAATCGTAGGTAGTGCGTGATCAAATGAGTGTGATCATTACATGACTTTTGCCAAGATCACCATAGAGAGATACACTTATTATTTACCTTCTTCCTGATCATGGTATTTACTATGTTATAATGACCTTGGTTAATAAATAAATGGTTGAGTATGTAAATTGTTTTAGTAGAGTGGTATAAGTCATCTACCAGCAGTGAAACTTATATAGTCTTTCTCCAGGTTTAGAATGATTTATAGTATTAACCTAAACCACAAACATCCTAACCCCGGGGAAAACCTCCAGCTGAGCAGAAGTGTACCACCGCAGTGAGTCAACTAAACCTTCGTATAGCATGTCAGCCGCTCCATCTAGTAGTCCAAAAACGGTGCTAGGGTGTGATGGGGATGAGAGGTCCAAATCCAGATTTGTCTCTCCGTCTGCACTAGTTGTGAGGATGACATTTGCATAAATGGTACCCGCCAAGGCGCCGTAGCTGCTTGGTTACCATGTGCAATGCAGAGTGTATCTATCCCCAGGTAACGACAGCTAATGATAAAAGTGAAACGCATAGCCGATATCAAATAATGTGATAGATCTGGATGATCCAGAGAACTAGGCTTTTGAAATTTTGCCATAATATCGACGGCGAAAATATCATCCCACTTATAGTTTAAGTCAAGATTACATGTGCCCCGCAGTTTTCCTCATGTAAGACGTCGACATTTGCATTTTAAGCTGCCGTGCGGGATACCTTAATTCCAATGAGCCTTTGATTTGCACGAATCATCTCTAGCTAGATAGATTAAGACTATACCGTGTCTATTGGGGTTTGAGAAATAAGGGCCGACTTTTTTTTAATAATCCTAGAACTATTTGGTTGGGGCTTACATCGACGGCGGTTAGAAACTGATGCCATTTGAGAAGACCCTAGGGTGATATTGGCTGCAGATTTATGAATGCTTGTCCTGTGGGCAAATGCAGCACCCCATTACATATTTGGCAATCGAAAGGCTGATCAAGGACAGTTTCGCATACTTATCTTGCTGCTTTTAAAACAGGACATTTCGAGAAACAGACTAATGAGAGCTCTATGTATTACCTCATCTATCAACCCTCTGTTTCTATTTATTGTTGTAGAAGATAGAACCAGAAGTAGATGCTAAAGCGAGAGAAAAGTTGTGGTATATTGGAACTGATAATACCATTTTATTAGCCCAGAACGCGTTTAATACACGCGCGCAATCGTAGCAAGGTACTGATTAAGTAATAGGCGACAAAACACGTCATCGAGTGGTGCTTCTTACATGCTACCCGTTCATGGCTTGGGGGATTTTCGTCTCTTCGTTCTTCATGTATGGGACTGAACAGTACCAACGACGACTAGATGGCGTCTAGTTCTATGGATCCGTCTCAAACTAAATCGCAAACGTCCTCAGAGACAGCATGTCTTAGATGTCGAGAGCAAAAAGTAAAGAACCCATATCCAACTCAAGGCATCCCAACATCTTGGATGACAATGCTAACTAGTTCAATAGCTGCGGTGTACCCGTGAGCTCCCGCTTTGTGGCCGTTGCTCACGGCAAAACCTTAGCTGCCAATATCCGGCTCCGCCTGATCGAAAACTCCTGGCCTTTCTAAGGTCAAACACTAGAGCAGCCAAGAAGAGGAAAGAAGCCACTCGGGATGAGCCTAACGTGACTCTGTCAATATATAGTCCTCCAAACGCCTCCAACAGCACAATACGTTCTCAACATGACGGGGAAAATCTTGTCGAAAATGCTTATCAGGCATTATCTTACAATAACCATCTTTCCGGTAGATCCGAAATCATACAGCCAGCCGCGCCTATTGAGTTCGCAAATGAAGTACAGGTTGGTGACCATAATCCTGTATGCTCTTTTCATTCAATTGAGATCATGACAAAAGCAAAATATGATTAAGCCTTCGCTCCTGAAAGTGCATTCTAAGCCCTAATTGAAAGCATAGACACTAGAGCCATTACCGCCTCGCTCTCTGGGGCTCTCACTACTTGATCTCTTCTTTTCCAGATATAGTTCTGCATCCCTTGCGTTTCAACAAGGGCAAATCTTTAGTAGCTACGTGACGGACACTATCCCACATTACCTTCTTAAGGCAATATTTGCTCTATCTTCGATGTGAGTCAGATAATGACAGAAATTTCTATATTGAAGACTTCTATTAATATCCTCGCGCCCAGATTTTTGAAAGGCCCTAATTTTTCAGCTGGTCACCAATCAAGCGAGCTGAAGGTCGTCACCAGAAAGCAAAGTGATAGTTGGGCAAATTTCAGCAGCAGTTATATCCTCAGTCGCGCAGATTCTCCGTCATTAGAATCAGTACAGACCTTAGCCACTCTGTCCTTATACTGGTTCGCCGTTGGAAAGATTGATCGTGCAAAAATTCACTCGCGTACGGTTGGCTTTAAAGACATGACATCCGATCTGGGACATGCTAACGCCATTAGTAGGTCTGGCTTACACTCTGGCGCGGCTCCAAGGCTTCCATTCTAAATTTAATGATCTGGAATTGGACAATCCTCGTCTAGCGCTAGAAAATGAAACCAAGCGAAGAGCTTTTTGGGCCTGTTGGATCATCAATGGCCTCATTCCCCGTGATGATACCTTCACTGGAAGTCACCTTGCTAATGCTGTCGGTGTTCCATTGCCATCAGCTAATAAAGATTTTCAACGTGGCCTTGTCTGTGTGAACCAAAAGATGGATGCTTCGTGGACTTCCGCACATATACCCGGAGCACCAGATATTGTTGAACCATCGGTAATGGGCGAGATAGTCAAGATACTGGGTATTTAGTAAGTTGGGCTCACCTAAACTACTTTCTATACTCCTAGAGTGCTAACGAGATTTAGCTGTGAGATCCAGAGGTTCCTCGCCCAGTTCGAGCATATTGCAGTACCTGTTCGATTTGAAAAAGTCTCCGAGCTACATCGACGTGCTACTGATCTACGATCATCACTTCCACAATTATTAAAAGTTGATGGAACCTTCCAGGGACACGACGAGTTTGGACTAGGACTGGTTTTCTTCCTTCATGCCATGTACCATCAATGCGCCGTTTCGCTACATAGGCCATTCGTTCCACTATTCTCAACATTACCAGTGGATAAAGCCATGCATACGGAATTTATCCATACATGTGCCCAAGTTGTGGTTCAAAATGCTGATGGATTTGCGAACTTGGCTAGAACCTTTATAGTTTCTAGCCAGAGCGATCCGTCATATATCCCTGCATTTGGGGGCTTCTGTGCTTTCACCGCGGCTTCGATACATGTTATCCTTATCCACATAAAGGGAGCTCAAAATGCACCTACATGGTTGAAGAATCGATTACTAACTAGTATTGTTCTGCTGGATGGTATAAGGCTACACTGGGAGCAGTCAACAAAACTGGTGAGAACCCCTTCCAAATGAAACTCGGTACAATTCTAAAATTCAGGGCTTACCTTACGTTCCTTTTCAAAGTGGGAAAGGATCGCTCCGTCACTCGCAACAGTGCTATCACCGAGCGAAATAAACCTTCATCGGTGCGCTCTCAGCCAGGATCCCGCCCGCCATGTAGATCCTAGACTGCTGTCTGAGAATAATAGTACGATTACTATGTCAGAGTCATTAGCACAGTGCCCCAATTACGAAGCGATCTGTCAACTATCTCCATATATTGTACCGGATGGTTTAGACAGCGCCCAAAAAGAGACAGTCGATTACAACACTCATCATGATTCGTTTCTATCTGATCCGTCACAGTCTCAACCGCCATTTCAATTTTCCGACCCAGCAGTTGAAAATCGTGGACAACAACACATGGGAACTCTAAAGACGTCATTTTTAGAGGTACCACTTTTATCTGCAAACGAGAGTTTCTCTCCTACCTCACACTGGGCGATACCGGACTCTGCGCCCCAACTGTTTTCATTTGGAGATGATACTCCTTCTCCTGGTGCTTTGGACCGGTTTATGACATCTTCCTGGTGGGACGTGTCTGGATCTGAAGATGTCAGTGGATCATAAAAATGTACTATTCTGTACCATTGCACACGACATAAGGTTGCTAATTAATGAGTACATATTGACACATCTGCAAGTTGTTAAAATTCGGAATTATTGGGGGTTTTGGGCGAAAATGATTTATAGACAAAATTCAGCCCATACTTCATCCAAGTCCTCATCCAATCCCATAAAGCACGATTGTAGAGCTGAAGAATTTCCGGATTTAAAATTTTGTTTGCGAGAAAACTATGTCTCTCAGTTTGAATAAGCGATATGCCTGGCTCTATACCCTGCCTCTGCAACGACTCTTGCCGGTCCGATGCAGCTACGGTCCGTCCATGGCCGGGCCGACAGTTTGATACACAAATGACATGCCAAGCGGTTGGTCTTGAGCCCAAGCTCTTTCGTATCTGTAACTTAGTGTGATAGGATAGCTAATTTTATTTAACTCAGATTGCCTCCTTCTTTCTCAGGTCTTTGGAAAGACTACAGACAAATATCTACCATCAGCTTTAATCGCGGTGTTGAGAATAGCACTATTTCGCGGCACAGCAAACCATATCAGCAAACAAGAACCATGTCGAACAATTCTAGGGACATCAGCACTTTGGACAAAACTTCTTATCCATATATTGAGGAAAACAATGTCTCGGTTCCTCTTCCAAACGGTAACGTCATTAAATGCAATGTCTACCTCCCAAGAGGTACCGAAGAGGGAAAGAAATATCCCATTCTGGCAACTTATGGGCCTTATGGGAAGGATATTCCTTACAAAGAGTATAATAAGTTTGAACCTACAGACTTAAAATGGATGTTGGCTAATCGAAGTTTAACAGGTACAACTCAGCCAGCTATGCCCTACTTGATCCTCAGCAACAGACTGAGGAAACTGCATGGGAAACTCCTACACCTGCATACTGGACCAAACATGGATATGTTGTCGTACGAGCAGATGAATTGGGGACAGGCCAGTCTCCTGGAGTCTTGAACATCCTTACAGCTAGCAATACATTTGATGCCTTTCATGATCTTATCGAGTGGGCATCGGAACAGCCATGGTCGATCGGAAAGGTAGGAATTCTAGGGATCAGCTACTTTGCAGCTACACAGTGGCATGCTGCAGCTCGCAATCCTAAAGGCCTCGCCGCAATTGTTCCCTGGGAAGGATTTTCTGATGTCTACCGAGACGCTACTCGTCATGGAGGTATTCTATCCAGCACATTCTTTCGCACCTGGTGGAATAACCAAGTTGCCCAAAACCAGTATGGCCGGCATAAAGCACATATATATGGAGCGGAGCCAACAGGTGGCGATTTGGGTGAAGAGGAGCTGAAGAAGAACAGAGTTGACCCACCGGAAGATAACCGGAAGCATCTTTACCGCAATGACCCCCGCTTTGCTTCTGTGAATATCAATCTAGAGGACATTACTGTGCCAATTTTGAGTGTTGCGAACTTGGGTGGTATTGGACTCCATCTTCGGGGGAATGTATACGGATTTATGCACGCCAGTTCCACGTTCAAGTATCTTCGCTTTATCGCCGGGCGTCATGACCTTCCGTTCTTCGTGGAAAAAGAAGTTGAATTGCAGCGGAGCTTCCTCGATGCTTTTTTGAAAGGAGATGACCAGGTTGGATGGTCCAAAGAAGGTGAAATCCCTGCTGTGGACCTGCTGTTGAGAAAGGGACAGGATGCCAAGTCTTTTCTACGCAGAACAGAGCTGGAATGGCCACTCGCCCGGACCCAATATTTGAAGTTCCATGCCACACCTGACGGTGACCTACTGACCAACTTGCCGAAGGTACCAACACCCCAGAAGTTAAGCTATAGAGCACTAGGAACAGTCCAGTCGCCACAAGCCATTTCATTTACCACAGTCCCTTTTGAGGCGGAAACAGAGGTCACCGGCCATATCACTGCTACTCTAAATGTATCAATGAGTAGAAACATTTGGGGTACAACACCACTGGATCTGGATCTCTTCTTGACACTCCGCCACCTGTCCTCATCTGGAAAAGAAGTCTTTTATACAGGATCTTTTGATGATCCGACTCCGGTGACAAGAGGGAACTTGCGCGTTAGTTTGCGTAAAATTAATACTAGCCACCCTAATCATCGCGAGTGGCTTCCCCATCGCGATTACTGTTCAACAGATGTTCTCCCCGTCCTACCTAATGAGATATATCATGTTATAGTAGAATTATGGCCCACCAATGTTGTGATTGAAGCCGGGAGTCGACTTGTATTGGAAGTCAGCTCCGGGGACACACCCCCAACAGGTGTCTGGGAACATAATGATCCAATTGATAGGTAAGTAATGTTTTGTTAAAAATATTGTAATATCCAACACCTCTAACATGTTAACTATAGAAGTCCGGAAATTTTCAATGGTATGAATCATATACACTTTGGTCCAGATTACGACAATTATATAACTCTACCAATTATCCCCCTATAATGAAGGAGCTCACAGTCTAGTTGGACAGATTTAAATCTATATGACATTTCCCACATTTATGATTCGTCACTTAGTGAAATAGTCATGAGTTTCCCGCTTTTAAACCATCGCTCCTTTAATAACAGCAAAAATTTATTCGACGGCGCAAATCCGACCGCCTGCATCTACACATCGGCAGTGACGTTCGTTCAAGAACAAGTCGCCGCACTATTATTCTTTAGATTTCTTAGTTTTTACTATTGCCAGCGTGCCAAAGATCCCACTACTGCTCTCCAACTGTCCGTATAAGTCAGTTTATGGATGAAATTTGTCATACTGAATCCAAACATAATGATGAAATGACTAAGTTGGTCTCTATAATCTTAAATTATATTGAGAGGATCACCTTAGCTGCTCCACCAAGGCTTGTATTACTGCGTGGCCTACTGACGATAAAGACTCTACGTGTAACTCTTCAGTGATGTTTTCTATGCTTCAGGTATGGCGAGAGACCTCCTCGGCCACTGAAGCCCCATCGAATTTGGTTTGCCATCCCGATTTCAACGTTTAATTCTTCAGCAAAAGCCCAGACCAGGCCAGGATTCTTCTGGAATCCACGGCCCACACGAACCAGATCGAGGCCATCCTCGAGAAGCTGGTTCGCCAGCTTAGCATTGTCGATAGCGCCGACGGTACTCACAATCAGTCTGCTACCCAATGCTTTCTTCACAGCCAAAGCGAAGGGGGATTGATACGCAGGTCCACCCTTGATCTTCTGGGATGGGTGATTTCCACCGGAACTAACGTCGATAACATCAACATTACCACTATCAGCAAGAAGCTCAGCAAAGCGAATAGTGTCTTCAAGTTGCCAGCTTGGCTCCTCGGGAGCACTCTCCTCCAGCCACTCCGTCGCAGAAATTCGGAGAAAGACTGGCACATGCTCTGGGGCCGTCTGCCGAGTGAGAGCAGCAATTTCGAGAGACAGTCGGACCCGATTATCAAAGCTGCCACCATACTCGTCTGTCCGCTTGTTCGAGATGGGAGATAAGAATGAGGCCAGCAGATATCCATGAGCATTGTGAATCTCGACAAAATCCACGCCAGCTTTGACAGCCCGCTTGACAGCTGCTACCCACGCCTGTTTGAAATCCATGATCTCATCCTTGGTCATCTCAGTAGGGAGGGGATAGGTCTCCGAAAAGGCAATGCTACTCGGGGCCTTGACGGCATCTGGCCACCCCCCAACAGCCTCTGTTGCGAGGTTCCCTGACGACAGCCATGGGGCAACTGTGCTCGCTTTCCGACCAGCATGGCCTAGCTGGATACCTATGCGCTGTCCCTGGCTATGCACAAACTCAATAATTCGCTGCAGCGGTGCAATTTGGGAGTCTTTCCATAACCCGGAATCTTGAGGTGTAATGCAGCCTTCGGGAAGAATAGATGTGGCTTCGAAAGTGAGGAGACCTGGACCACGCTGGGCAATGCCTCCAAGATGGGCAAAATGCCAGTCGGTCAGATGGCCATCTTGTGCTGAATACTGGCAGAGTGGAGATAGCTATGTAATTTCATGGCTTGTTAGTATTTGAAGAGGACTGATCTACAACTCTGGGACTCTTAATCCTGGATTTTGGGATAGGAAAGACTCACCCCAATTCGATTGCCCAGATTGAGCCCCCGAATCTTTAACGGTTGGAATAGTTTCGGGATTGGTAAACCAGATGATTGAGGATTTGCAGCTATTCCAGCGGGGGGGTCTTGTGCGGGAGTGAAATATGAAATGCCATTCGCAGGCCTGTTCTCTATATCCGGGCAGACTGTGGCTGCGGCCATGGTTATATTGTTCAAAGATATGAAAGATAATCAGTTTTTGAGTTTCAAAATATTTATGTGCAAATTATAGTCACTATAGCATGGTCATTATATAGTCAATCCACGACTACCAATGCCGATCATTCGCCATCGCGACCGGCCCGACATGTACGAAATTTAGCAATAACGGGAGATCGATTACCAGGAAAAATAGGCATTCTCAAATTTCAGGTTTATTTGATTTAGGTCACCATTTTATGTGCAAAGAATTATCAGGGGAAAGAGAAAATCACGAAATATCGTTTCCTAGCCTGTAAGAATAATAATTCTTTGCATGACTTCAATATGCATAATTGTAAATACAACGAGAACTTTCAAAACTTATCTTTCCGGAACAAAGGGGAGCTATTAGTTTTCTTGCATATGCCTATATTTTCGACTGAAGAATTGGCAGTCATTTCAGTCTCGTTCTGCATTAATAAATTACGCATCTATAAGTCAAGCTGAGATGTGTAGCTTAGCCAAGCTATCCATCCGTATTTGGTAGGTTCGGTCCGACCTCACAGGGCTTGGCAGCTGCACTGTCATGTTCTATGACACAGCCAAAGTGTAAGTGCCGTCTTCAAATGGCTAGCGATATTGGCTTAGTCATTTAAAGGCTTTCCAAGGGCTCAATTATGTCTGATCTGTTGCTCGTAAGTTTCCTGCCAGTATTGGAACAAAACTGATTCGATTTCACTCTCCATTCTCTTGTACGAAAACTCTTTTGCCTTATTGAACGGAAGTACATTATATCAAGCGAGAATTCATTCCTTTCACATTCCAACCTGATTACAGTCGCTATTGGCTTCATGTCGACAAATGCCGCAAAAAGAGCAGCAGGAAGGGAGGCGGGGAGCATGTCGATACCTGAGTTGTCATTACAGAGCCCGGAGACCAATAATAGGGCAGCTGAGCAGATACAAACAAGACAAATCATAGAATTCCGTCAACGGTTGGGTAGGCTGGAATCTTTTGGGCGCATCTGCTCACTCAGTGATGGCTACAGTTGTTTTCCTGAGCTGCAACGAGAAACACATCACGAGATTGGGGATCAGGAGGCTAGCCAGCCTCAAGATGAAGATCGCCTTTTTACTGTTTCCTTTCAAAAAGATGATCCTATGAACCCGAGAAATATGCATACGCTCAAGCGGTGGATAATTGTGATTATAATCTCTCTTGGATCTCTCTGCGTGTAAGTGTTTACACATGTCGAATCCTACCATATATCGAAAATTAATATTCAACTAACTTGTCATTCATAGCACATGTGTCTCTTCGATTTATACAACCGCTTATGGGCAACTAACATTGGAATTTGGCGTCGGCAGAGAGGTCGCAACGTTGGGTCTGTCGTTTTTTATCTGGGGACTTGGTAGGCCATGCAAGCCACTCTTGAGAAATATATCAGCTTATCTAGTTCTATATAGGCATCGGGCCATTATTTCTGGGACCATTATCTGAGGTCAGTCGTTTCCTTTGTTTCGATTGCGGCAGTTAATGGCATATCCGCAGTTCTACGGTCGAAGGAATATATACATTATTTCCTTTGCGTTGTTCGTAATATGGCTCATCCCGTGTGCCAGAGCCACGAATATCCAAACTATGCTGATATCACGATTTTTCAATGGCTTGGCTGGTAGCGCTTTCCTTAGTGTTGCAGGAGGAACGGTTGGTGACCTCTTTGCTCGTCACGAACTAGCTGCTCCAATGATGGTGAGTCATGCAACCTCATTTGAGTATGAAGGGTTTATACTGCTATACGTACTCCATTATCCATACTGATGAGTCTGCTGCAGATTTACACTGCGAGCCCATTCATCGGTCCCGAAGTTGGACCTCTGTAAGTAGTCGAATCGTCTTCAAAATAGATATAATAGTCATAACTAACTAGAGTCTCAGAATTGGGGGTTTTATCAATGAATTTACGTCATGGTAGTACCATGTACATCACACTGAAGTGTTGGGACCATACTAATGTTGTTAGGCGATGGACATTTTACGTGCCTTTGATCTGGTCTGGGACGATGTTAATCTTTATAATTTTGCTTGTCCCGGAGACCTATCATCCATTGTGTGTTTCATATCAATTTTATCCAAGGCTATCTAACTCATTTGCAGGCTCCTTCGTCGAAAGGCAGAAGAACTCCGGAAGGAGACTGGCGACGAGCGCTGGAAGGCTCCATCCGAGAAAACAACTCGCTCGGTGCGCCAAACAGTTATACAATCCTGCTACCGACCATTGTTGCTTTTAGTCCTAGAACCAATGTGCCTGAATCTTTGCATATTTTCTGCAATACTACTGGGTATTCTTTACCTATTCTTTGGTGCCTTCAATCTTGTCTTCTCCCAAGTATATGGTTTCTCTCTCTGGCAGGTCGGGTGCAGCTTCCTGGGAATCTTTGTCGGGATGATCATCGCAATTCTAACTGACCCTTTCTGGCGCTATAATTACGAACTTCTGGAGCAAAAACATACAGACCTTAACGGAAATGTTGACTTCCAGCCCGAGTGGCGATTGGCTCCAGGTAAGCAACACGGTGACAAATCATGCCAACATAAGTTCTACATTATAAAACCTGCTTACGTCTAAATTCACTTAGCTATCACGGGTTCCTTCGGAGTTACCGCAGGGTTATTCATATTTGCATGGACAGCTTATCCCAATGTTCACTGGATTGCGCCCATTATTGGCAGTGCTGTCTTTGGAGCTGGGTAAGTAGACCCGAAGTGATGCTACGACACGCCAAATGGGTTTTAGGTTTCTTTATATCAATTTGGTCTACAAGGGACAAATTTTGAAGCTGATACTAAGTAATAGAACTATCCTTGTATTTTCAGGCATCTTCACATTCCTTGTTGAGGCATATCCATTATATTCCGCCAGTGCCATGGCGGCAAATAGCTTTGCTCGATCAATGTTCGGGGGCATATTCCCTTTGTTCGGCATACAAAGTTAGTATAAGCGTTGTTTACTATCTACTATCTAAGCTTGTTTGAAGAGAAGGCTATGTTATTAGACTTTATCTCTAACTCCTTGGTTTACAGTGTACAAAAAGCTCGGATACCAATGGGCAACTACACTTCTAGCACTTCTTACCCTTATCATGCTCCCATTTCCGTAAGTCTCTACCAAGTGTTCATCTGATAATACAGTTACTTCATAAATCCGAATCTTGTATCCCTAGCTAAGTCGCGGCCTTAGGTATATCTTCTTCCGTTACGGCAGTAAAATTCGAGAGAAGAGCCGGTTTGTGTCTTCGTAAAGATAAATCCTCTATGGAATATTAATACGTATCAAACAAATCAAAATTATCAAAAAAACCAAAAGCAAATACCTAGGAGGCATAGCTCCATGGCCATGGATCAAAGTGTTCATTGCGCAGGCTATTATTTGGGGTTCGATTGTGATACGATGCCTTTGTGTCAGTGCATCATTTTTCGAGCTGTGATATGAAGTCACTATAGAAACACTTTCTTAGTGTTACTTATCACCTAGCATTTGAACTCTACTTTTAGTATTATGTGTTATACCAACGAACCATCACGACAGTCTTGAGCTCTGTTCCTCTTCACTAGTCACGTGCATAGAAGAAGGCTAATTTGGAGGGCCATTTTGCGTACCTAATGCATTATAAACAGGTATCCTTACTCTGAAGTGGAAATAATACTCTTTCCTACGATTAATGAGAACCATTCAGTGAATAGGGGCATAAAAATTAAACTTCCCCATAGGATCATAAGCTCTTTTCAAATCCCTCAACCGTTCTATTCTCCAAGATTCATGGCCATATAATGCATGGAGACTTTCATCACCATGCGCATAGTTCACGTAGGTATGCATTTCTTCGCTGCTATCCGCAGCATGAAGTATACCCCTAGTATCCTTACCGAACTTAATCGCCGTCTCGTCAAGTGTTGCATTCGGTGCGTAGACAACGACAGGAGAGCTTCGATACAACCATATTAGGAATCTGGCAAGTTTGGATTTGGGACTAGAACAGACTCACATAATTATGTTATCTTCCCGATGGGGGAATGCTGCTAGTTCAGCTGGAATGGCTTTTACACCTTGAACCGAGTACCCTTCGAATAAGAACAGAGAATTGTTGAATGCTGGTATATTAGTGAGTTCACTGAAGGCATTAAATACAGAACGTTGAGCCGATGGATTGTAACTCTGGATGCCGATAGGGAATCGGAGCGATGTGCTGCCGTGCTGGCATGATGGTGAGTCCATATCAAATCCGTTTATGATGCCTAGTTCAGGATAGGTTGCGATGCCATTTTGAACCACCACTGGACCCAAGGCGTGGAATGGAGCCGAGTATATTTTCTCTATAGAGGAGAGGCCTTCGTATAGAATAAAAAACAGAATTAGAGGCTAAGAAAAGTACAATTATCAATTAGTTTCCGAAGTTAAACAGAGGGGTAGACTAACATTGTCAGGGTCTAGAGCTGGGATTCGTATGAAGGTCGACCAATTGACTAGTTCCGCAGGCTGTTTTCCATCATCTGTCAAGATGTTGACCAGGCTGTACAACTCCTCAAGCCTATCATGCGTATATATGAAACTTTCATACACCCATTGGTTGTCTGGTGGCACGTCGTAAATTATCATCGTGACTTCTGTCACGATGCCAAAGTTATGCCCAGCTCCCTGGATCGCCCAGAAGAGCTCTGGGTGAGAATGTGAAGACACTGTCACACTTGTTCCGTTTGCAAGAACCATTTGCGCTGAGATGAGGTTATCAGAAACCAGGCCATAACGCCCTTGTAAAAACCCATGGCCACCTCCAAGCATAGGCCCCATTAAGCTGGTACATTCGCAGCCGCCGGTAACTATGCGCAGGCGATCAGAACTATGTTCGTCAAAAGTAATCCAACTTTAGTGTGCCTTACCTGTCTGCTTGTTTGCTGCCCATAAAGTATCTATGACTTCCTTGGATATGACACCGCCTCCAATCGTGGCTGTTTTTCCATCAGGAGCTATTGTGATTGTGTTCAATTTTCTCATCCATATCTCAATTCCCTGATTTATGGTCTCTAAGCTTTTAATAGATCCATGACCACCAGTAACAGCTACGAATGGCAGGTTCTGGTCATTGGCATATTTTACCTGTGGAAGACCTATTATTTCAGGTCCAATTCTTTGTAACAAACTGGCTGACTGACGGTTACTTCTACGTCTCCTGTTGTCACCACTTCAACGACAATTGCGATGTTCGGCTCGGCAAATCTAGACCATCTGTCTGTGGCGTTTGCAAACTGATGAGACCCGGGCAGGAATATTTCTGCGTTAGGGGAAAGTAGCGGGCCAAGATCAGCTATGACGTTAGGAATGCTTGGGTTGAAAGAGTACTGAGGACCAGTAGCGTATGTAGATATAAGCCCTGAAGCCCAAGCACCGACGGTGCCGATTATATCCATATCGAAATAAAGGGAGATGAAATTATTAGCTATAGATCAAATAGCAATCAAAACTTAGGAATCTTGCGAACTATTTAATAACCTATTCAACTCCTTTATAGGCGGAAACATAAGTGAGATGGCCATTTGAATACGTGGAATTGATTGGCTCAATATGTATAGCAGTCAGCATCGTCATTGTTGCGTTGTTAGAAGTCTGGGCACCAAGAAGATTAGGTGAGATTTTAGGTGAGATTATACGACTGCAATACATATATACTCGCTAGATGTTGCTCCGTCCTACATGAAACATAGGATATTAATGCCAGGATTAGTACCTATCATATACTGTTTCCTTTTAGCTGTGGAAAATATCAATCGCGAGCGTCACTCCGAAAATTTTGAATCGTACTAGCGCCCACCCAGATTGGAGAACTTCATATGGACCCGCCAAGTAAAAGCCAAGAAACTTTATGCGGAGTACAGGATGTGAATGCTTCTTGGTGCCTTTGTACCAGCCCTTCATAAGGTGTGTTTATCTCCAAAAAAAAAAACCTTAACATGAATAACAAATACGGCAAAAAAATCGAGAGCATGCGGAAATCTGAATTTATGGAAACGCGAAACAACTACACTCACTGGAAGGGGTTGATTTGCAGGTCATTTCATGCTCAGCTAAGTTGAACGCGCCCATCCTGAGTTCAGTATACCTCGATTAGCAGCAGTGTATACCATCAATAGATTGTACTTTGGAAGCCACAGGGCCCGATGGCAGTAGGAGTGGAGTGTCCAATTCTGTGTTCTTGTGTTGGCCTGTGCTCAATCAATCACTATCCGCTCGGTAAAGGGGATCCGATTCTGGTCGGCCTTCGGATGTGACTACAACACTTGTGTAAAAGTAATCCCGTAAATATTCAGAGTAAGAATTCTCGGAGTTGGTCTTGATGGCATGCTCACGGATATCTTGAACCGTATGATATTAGTCGCTCTTCATCTGCGTTCTGGTCTCTTCAACCCCATTCTTCTATAAGATCTCGGCTGCCCAATTCTAATATATTTAGAGCATTTCACTATACATGTGTTCGCCGCTGATTTTAGAAACTTCATTTTCTCCCCTCTCTCTAGCTGTATCTTTCTAACTGTCAGTTTCGCCAAGGCAAGAGGTCTCTCATTTAGCCTGCCTTTGATACATAAGATGTGTATCGTGGCATATTCACTCTCTCGCTAGCAATTCTAGAATGACGATCGAAGACTGGCAAGAAAAAGACGTAGAGGCAGGGACTATGTCTGGCTATGATAGTGCTTCTAGTCATAATATCGTTGGAATAATAAAAGAAGGACATCATGCCAACCTCCAATTGGTAAGCTCCAATAAGCCTCATGGCACCATATTACTAATATGGTTCTTGTAGCCTCAAGAATCTACCAAAGCCGGGTCCTCTGTTTCGGAGACCTATTTCGACCTTCGCCGAATCAAATCACCAGCAATCTCGATGGAGAAATTAGATAGAGCAGTTTCAAAATGTAGCTCAAGCAGCAAAAAGGGGGACAGATTAAAACGAGCGAAGCACCCGGAGACGAATCTTGCTGAGCATATAGTTGGATGGGAAGGACAACAGGATCCAGCCATGCCTCTTAACTTCCCCAATCAGCGCAAATGGCTTATTCTCATTCTCACTTCATTAACTACTCTGATGGTCGCCCTCGCATCAGCGATGATTGCTCCTGGTGTCTCGTACGTATCCCAGGAATTTGGAAATTCATCCACCATCCTTGATACCATCATTGTAACCATCTTCCTCCTCGGTTTTGCGGTTGGCCCCATCGTACTCTCACCACTCTCTGAGATCTACGGTCGCAAGATCGTCTTAATGGGCGGCAACATTTTCTTCCTTCTATGGCAGATCGGGTGTGCTCTAGCACCGAGCATTGGCTCCCTGATTGTCTTCCGATTTCTCGCTGGCGTCGGTGGCTCCGCTTCTCTTACTATCGGCGGCGGACTTATATCGGATCTCTTCGACATCGATGAGCGAGGTACAGCATCTTCAATGTACGCTATCGGGCCTCTATTCGGCCCTGTACTTGGCCCTATTTGTGGGGGTTTCATCGCAGAGCGCCTTGGATGGCGATGGGTTTTCTGGGTGCTCCTAATTCTCTCCGCTCTATTACTTCTTACGATGGAGGTATTTAGTAAAGAAACAAATCACCGAGTCCTCATGCGATGGAAAACCGAGAAGCTTCGAAAGGAACTCTGCAATGACAATCTTCGATCCTGCTATGATAGTCCGGGAGCTGGGCTACGAACTCAATTTGAAACCGTAACTATTAGCGTAACTCGCCCTCTGAAGATGCTGTTCTTCTCTCCTATTCTTTTCATCCTGGCAACCTATATGGCCTTTATCTATGGCCTGCAATATTTGCTGTCGACAACAATCCCACTTGTCTTCCAGACCACCTACCATTGGAATCCCGAGCTCACGGGTCTGGCTTATATTGGCCTAGGACTCGGGTTCTTTGGTGGGATTATGGCAGTTGCCCGTATCAACGACGCTACAGTCGTCCGGCTCACTAAGGCGAATCATGGTGTATTCGAGCCAGAAATGCGTCTCCCGGCCTGCGTCCTCTTCGCTTGCTTCATCCCTATATCATTTTTCTGGTATGGCTGGAGTACCTTCTATGAGGTGCACTGGTCAGTTCCCATCATCGGGCTTATTCCCTTTGGCTTGGGTCAGATTGGCGTCTTTATCCCCATCCAAACCTACGTTATTGACAGTTTCCCAATCTTTGCTGCGAGCGGTGTCGCTGCTCTGACAATTATGAGGAGTCTATTAGGCGCCGTTCTTCCTCTTGCGGGATCGAAGATGTATGACTCTCTCGGACTAGGCTGGGGAAATAGCTTGCTGGGCTTCGTTGCCATGGCATTAATTCCCTTCCCGTTCTTCATCTTTAAGTTTGGGGGAGCAGTTCGAAAGAAGTATTCACTTGAGTTGTAGTTTATGAATGAGGCTATTTTAAATAATGGATGTTTATTAACATCTATTCTACATTATGACTTTGATTATCACTCATTGTAGTTTCACGAGACCGACTCGCAGAGTAGATGGCAGCACCTGTGCAAGTGTTGCGACTGTGAACCGTTATCTGTCGGTTTAGGGCCACTGGTTGTAATAACCCCAAGGAACATCCTCTTCTCTCTAATCCTCTAGAGTTGCCAAAAAGATGGCCGGGGTTTCGGGATCAGATGCAGCCGGCGGAAGCGATGAGGTCGATGCTTCGGAAGCCGCTGCCGCTCTCAGCCTTTCGTCGGCACTGTCGAGCTTTCGGGCATCGCATTCCCCTGAACGTTACACTTCCGAAAAACAATGAAAAAGTCTTCTCCGTAGCGGTTGATTTGTATTGGTCTTATCATCATAGCCTCTACAAACCCTTTCCAAGTCTCCGGATAAGTCAACCGCATTTCGATATTGGAATACCAACCTAGTATATATCTGCTGAAAAGGTTGAGGACCACAAGAAAGTCATCATCCCTTTCCTAGTCGTCCATAAACTTAATAGTATGCTTTTAAGTATGGCTACCTCTAAGAGGCAAATACAATTGAACTTCTTCGACACAACATGCGCAGGCAACAATACCATGCTTGGCTCTTGGAGGTAAGTCATGTGACTAAACTCTTAGACTGTTCAATGTTGGAAAAAAGCTGACATTATACAGGGATCCGAAGGATGCTGCTCGAAATCATAAAGACCGCATGGAATACTACATGTGGTTGGCCAAGATTGCGGAAAAGGGGAAGATCAGCTCAATATTCTTTGCCGATGTCTATGCTGGTCACGAGGTCTATGGTGGGACCATGGAAGCTCAATATACAGGCGGCTCCCAAGTGGGAGCATTAGATCCAGTTGTCATGATTGGATCCATGGCTTCTGTCACAAATTCGGTTGCGTTTGTCGTCACAGGAAGTTCGACCTACATCAGTGCGTGGTCTATTCAATACCCCCCTGTGCTCTTTCAAGATCTTTGTCATATATATATATGGCAAAGGCGTAGTCGTAACATGCTGACGAAAGTTTAGAGCCGTATATGTTAGCTCGGACATGGTCTAGTTTGGACCATATCACCAATGGCCGTGTTGCCTGGAATATAGTAACCAGCTACAGTAACTCCTCCGCACGTGCAATGGGGCTGGACAGTATACCGCCACATGATAAGCGATACGAAGTAGCAGAAGAGTATATGGAAGTAGTATACCGGCTTTGGGAGCACTGCTGGGAGGATGGAGCTCAGATTTTCGACGTCAATAAAGGACCTTTTGGGACAGCTTACGACTTCTCCAAAATCCACAAGCTTGAATTCGAAGGAAAATATCACAAACTGGCTGGCATTCACCAGACGCATCCTTCTCCTCAACGGATACCCATGCTATTTCAGGCAGGGGCCAGTAAAGCGGGAATTCAGTTTGCCGGGAAGCATGCCGAGGGCCTCTTTTGTGTTGGGTCGTCAATCGAGCGCACGAAAGACTACATCCGACAAGTCCGTGAAGTAGCGGTTGCAAATGGACGCAGCCCCGATTCCGTCAAGTTCTTCCTTGGAATCACGCCTATTATTGGGAACACTTTAGAAGAAGCTAACGAGAAATTCGAAGCAATGAGAAAGAACCTCCATGTGATTGGTGGTCTTGCTCGATTTGGGGGTTTCACGGGTGTAGATCTCAGCGCTTTCCCTCTTGACGAGCCATTCGAGTTCAAAGGCGACTTAACAGATGTTGGCATCCACTCTGCCATAGAGACCTTGAAGGCCAACCCTGACCTAGATAAATTAGGCAAGGAAAAGCCTTGGACACCCCGTAAAATCGGAGAGCTCATGGCAGTGGGCAGCCATAATCCTATACCAGTAGGGACCCCGGAGATGGTAGCAGACGTTTTCCAGAAATGGTTTGAGGAGGCAGGAGTGGATGGCTTTAATGTTTCTTGTTCGTATTCTCTTTCGGCATAACAAAAATGGGAGCAATACTAATCTCTTGTGAACAGATGTAACAAATCCACAAAGTTATACAGACCTTGTCGAATTACTGGTACCAGAACTGCAAAGGCGTGGTATCTACTGGGATGACTATGCCGCACCCGGCGGCACGATGCGTGAGAATTTCTATGCTAAGCCAGGCCAGTGCCATCTCCCGGACGACCATCCTTCTGCACAATTCAGATGGAACCCTCCTAAGTCCAAGACATTAGAAGATCCATTGGAGGGATTTAGATGGGCTTCCCCGAAAGAGGAAAAATCTATACCAACTGACCCTTTAGATCCTCTGAGTGGATACAGGTGGAAGAGTCCTGCATCAGCCAAGATTGTCGCAGTTTAGAAAGTTACAAATTTAGAGACATGATATAATCGAAGAAATTGTATTGTGGTCTGCCGCAGTGACTCGAGGTGAAAATATTGTAGGAAATGTAGATTGAAAATCAATCTCTGTCCTGTTCCTACTTGGAAAATAACCATTCTGACGCAAGTAAACTATAAGACCCCACTTGACTGAATCATGTACCGGTAACTTTCAGGGCGCGCCAGGTACCTACGCACTAAGTCTAATTCCATGTCTTCAGGTGATAACCTTCATGCCTAGACAAAAGCAGAGAGTTAAACGGTTAGGGATGAGCGAAGTCCCGGTTTGTGTTTCTGATTGGATCCTAGCCCTACTAGCTAGATCGGCATTTAATTTGACTCGTTCTAGCGAGCAAACCATATGCTATCGAATGTTTATTCATTCCTCTTAAACCTTGTGGTCCCTACCCCGAGCGAAACAACAGGTGTGGATAATCCGTTTATCAAAAGATTAATCAGTCTCACTGTACAAATGATGCAGTTGACATCAGAGATCTAATAAGATAAATCTAGCCAGATATCAATGGCTGGCTCCTTGCCTTTTTTAAGAGATGTCGGTTTGTTAACCTTCAGGATTGACCGACATCCCGAAACTCTACGCAACGGATTTGGGGTATCTCCGTTCGGAATATCTGCTTCCAGCTTCAACCATTCTTCCAACTCACGAGCGTTTTGAGTCAGCTGTCGCCCGCACTTGCTCAAGAACATATCAGTGGTTTACTGCGTAACTACCTCAATATGTCTGTCCTATTTGACCCGGGATGCTGGTTTTCTCGCAAATTTTCAACGGGGGCACGGCGTTGCGATTGCTAGTGATGAAGAGATAAGGCTAATATACTAGTCTGCGGGCTCTAACTTCAACATGGCACCTAAGGATAAATAGCTCGATATAACAGCTGTTTGCGTCATTCCTAGAATTGCGTAGACCTTTGAAGGGGTATTTGTACTTCCTCGAAGAATTTCTTTCCCTCCGATATGGTCTGGGGGCAAGAATACCGTCAATATCTAATGTGACGACTTACGATTTTGGACATCTCTGGAAGACTGGTGACTACAAAGAGGGTCACGATAGAGGCAACAAGGCTGCATGTAGCAGTTTATAAGTCGTGAATCATATGACAACGATATGGGGAGATTATCGTTGTCTGGTATGATTGTGAGTTCTTGATGCCTCCAAACTCCAACAATCAGGTCCAATTCTGATAACCATATTACCAGGGCATCCAATGCTTTCTCCAAATCTTCAGTCTAGCTTTTATTTTCGCCCGCCTCTACACACGCCTCTTCCGCCTTTCTTCCTCCCTCAATCTCTCTGACTACTTCGTTCTCACCGGCTGGACTCTCTGTCTTGGCTGGACTCTTACTACTATTATGGCTCTATATTATGGGTCACCTGTCCTCATCGCCTTGGACCCCAATACCAGTCTCTCTGTGCCTGCGAAAAAGGCACTCTTCGCTGCGAATTTCACCTTCGATATGGGTCTATTCTGCCCTAAGGCATCGTTGCTGTGCTTTTACAATCAGATTTTCCCGCACACTCACCGAAAAGAACGGCTGGCGCTATATATAGCGACAGCGTACATCGCATGCGCTTGTATAGTGACATTGTTGAGTGATGTTCTGACTTGTTTGCATACACCGGATAATTGGTCGGAGAAGCCAAAGGCATGCTCAACGTGGTTCTCTTTGCGAAGCTTTATAATAAACTACTCTTTGAATGTATCCTCAGATCTCCTAGGTGAGATTCTATGATGGAGAGGCAGAACGGAAGTAAACTTCAGTTTCAGCTAACAGAAATATATAGTGTTTGGCCTTCCCTTCATACTTCTTCCTCAGATCCATGCGGACCGAAAAACGAAATGGGGAATTGCAGGCACTTTCTTCCTCGGCGCACTCACCATTAGCATCTGTACGATTCGATTTGTTTGGGGAGAGATTATCGAAGTATATCCTATTACGGTGATTTTAATGTGCACGGCAGAGTTTACAACGGCGCTGATAGTCGTATGCTTACCCGTTCTACGGCCGCTGCTGACAAAACAAAAGTTGATGGAGACGCCGTGGCTAGAAGGGAATGATCAAAGGATTAATAATGCGTTGAAAAAGTGTGAGCATTGGAGCGAATCAAGTTGGAGTGAAGGCGGAAGGCAGGAACATGGGCGAGAAGAAACAAGAGAGAAGCGAGTATCGTCGCATAAGCCATCGACAGATGCCACACTGACTCCACTCCACTCCTTAGAGTAGTAAAGATTTTGGTATGGATTTTAATACAATATTTCATTCCTCTAATGATAACGAGAGATGATTGATAAGCTCCTACGAACTCTGAGTATGGAAACCAGTCTCGGGTCGCACCTGCATTTCCGAAACTCCTTTCCCGTCTGGAGGACCATGTATATGCTCTCATGAATAATTATAGGCTTTTACTTTTCAGTAAGACCAAGTTATAGCTAGCAAGTACTTACGTCATAAATTTCGTCCTCGAATTCTATGTCAACAGTTAGAACAACATCATATTGACTCCTTATAGCTCTTAAACTAATTTTTACATCAACTAATGTCACTCAATTTATATCAACGTCTCAAACAAACCCCGTAGCAAACAGCTCTTCTTGCTCCCAAAGTCTTAGTTCTGCGAAATTCTCGAAAGTATAGTAGGTTACTACAGAAAAGTTAGTACTGAAATGATAATTGCGCTTAATCCTTTCATTCCTCGTAGTCATTCGCGATATACTCAGGCCCAAGGTATCGAAACAAGCCGAGATGGAAATTCACACTTCTTGTATAGACAATAGGTTTGTCATTGCGCATGGATCCGGAGGTAGGTTTGTGCCTATAAGGAGGTGGGAGGCGCCAAGAGTCACAAGCAAATCTCTTCTATGGAGAGATATTAGTACAGAAACTCCCTCAATAATAGCAAGGGACTGTTAGATTTACTTATTATGGAGATAAGTCCTGGTCAACATTATCGTCCTCTCGTGGCACATTATCGGAACTAAGAGACAGAGTCAGTCCCATGGCACAAGCTGATTACTTCCATCCCCACCTTTACACCTCTGTGGATCCAAGTGCAGAAATCCTAAACTTGCGATCATGAGGTAGCGAAAAAACACATTACAACCAACAAGAAACACAAATATTATATTAACAACGACAGCGAAGATAACGACTACAACAGTAAAAATTCTGGTCGGGTTCGCTGTCCGTTGATTATCACAACAGAGCTAGCCTCCTGAGACTTGACGTGGGAACCACACACAATAAATACAGCCCGACATGAGCAAAGCGTCAAAAACTTGTAAGCTTATGATATAATTTGATGGTAAAGTATACTGAAGTAACATCCTGCTAGTGCCATATCTGGACTCAGTGTTGTTATCCGATGGCAGGCACTTTAATCCAGTCTTTACCGACGAATCCAATACCGATGCCGCTTCATCGGAGCCAGCAACCGGGGTACGTCGTCGGTCCAATGTCTCTGGAAAGCTTCCGTTTCGGGATGCAGTGGCCTTGGAGGATCTAGAGCCACTAAGTCAATCTGCATCGGCTGTAAGTGGACATCGCGAAGCCTACGCCAAAGCCCAAGAAGGAGCACATTCTATTGCCAGACCTAAGGTAGCCCACAAAGGCCCAGCTACGGTTATCCGTAAAGCCCCATCAGAATTCAATACTTCTGCGTTCAACACTCCTGTCTCTACTCGACCACCCTCTCCAGTACTAGACTTCTACTTCTGGAGTGGCGGATGATAGGGTCGTCGTCACGCCATACCCTGATATTGGAACCCTTTCATCTTGGCTAGGGGTGATGATCCTCATCATTACGTGCGGAGCGCAATTGCTCGACAACGTTTTTATGACTGGAGTTAATATCTCCTTGCCGGCTATCCAGCGAGAGTTTAACGTCGAGGCGGGTGACCTGCAGTGGCTGATTTCTGCATACACCCTGACCTTTGGTGGATTTCTACTCCTTGCAGGAGTTCTAGCTGACAGGTAAGATTGATTTTACAGCCAACAGCTTTATTCATTTTCATCTACTCAAAGGGAATTCTAACCTGTTTCATTGTCCGCATAGGCACGGCCGGAAATTCATTTTCTGTGCCGGGATGTTCTGGATCTCCGCGTGGACTCTTGCCAATGGATTCGGGACCTCATTCATCCAGATTGCGATTTTCCGGGCGCTGCAAGGCATCGGTGCTGCCATGACGGTGCCGTCGTCCGTCGGCATAATCAGTTCTTACTTTGTCGCAAAAGACAGAACGACGGCGTTGTCCATCTATGCAGCATTGGGCGCCGTTGGATTCTGCTCAGGCCTTATCCTTGGTGGTTCCTTGACCTCGTCTCTCTGCTGGAGATATATTTTCCGTATTTCCGTTATAATTACGGGTTCTTTGGGTATTCTGGGCTTGTTGTTGTTGCCTAGGGATCGCTTGGAGGGACAAGACAAGCCTCGATTGGATATTCTTGGAGCCGGTCTTTCCACGGGAGGCTTGATCCTCTTGTCATTCGTGCTCTCCAGTGGAGGAGTTTATGGGTGGAACAAAGCATTCATCATTGTCCTTCTTATAAGTTCTATTGGTCTTCTTGGATTATTCACTTGGGTGGAGAAGAAAGTCAAGAATCCGATTATGCCATTATCCTTGTGGAAAATCCCGAATTTTGCTGCTCTTTGGGTATCTGGTTTTGGTAAGTTGAAATTATTATTGGATGCAACACCCCAGCTAATTTTTATATAGTGACTTATGGTAGCTATCAAATCGTCATCTACTATACCGTTCTTATTGCCCAAGAGGTCAATGGTCTTTCAGCGGGAGAAACAGCTTTGAGATTTCTTCCTATGGGATTTGTAGGCTTTGCTTGCTCACTAGGTATGGGCAGTGTATTGGAGAGATTCGATCATCCCAAGACGATTCTCCTATTTGGTATGGCACTGTGCATCATTGCGCCTATACCAAGCTCATTGATAAAAGAAGGTGACATTAATTTGTAAGTAACACTGGATCACGTTACTTATGCAAGAATTTCATTCACTAATTGGCTACTACCATACAGCTGGAGTCACGTCCTTCCAACCAGTTTGATGATTGTCGCTGGTGTCACTGTTGTCTACTGCTCATGTACCATTATCTTACTAGGCTCCGTCCCGATGCACGCCAAGTCTCTGTGTGGCGGTATGATTAATACGGCTTTCCAAATTGGTTCTGGAGTGGGGCTTGCTCTTGCGTCAGCTATTGTTCAAGCTGTCCAAACCAGTAAAGGCCATGGGTTAACGCAGCAGTATAGCACTGGGTTGTGGTGCTGCGTGGGCTTCGCTAGCATTGGGTTCTTTACTTCGCTCTTTGGGATCAGGAGACGGGATAACCTCCCCGTTGGAATTACCCCCCTGTGATATTTTACGTTAGGATTAATACAGCATACATATACAGCAAGGCTACGCAAGTGATAGGGGGTATTGCAAATGTTAAGACGGTGTAGCGTTTAGCTTCATGGATTTTTTGTATAGATTGTCATAATTTAAGACAAGTATAGATTGAAGGGATGTGTTTCCTTAAGAAAGTTAAACTCTAATTAGGGATGAAGATTCAGAATACTAGGGATATCCCTAACTGTTGGAATATCGTTATTAGGATCGTTATGGTCCACTCACATGATGACCGAGATCTACGTATCACGTGTTATCGTGAAGCAAGGAGGGTATCAAGTCCAGCCGCCCCCCAACATTCACTCAGAAAAAGTCATCTACAATTACACACTATATTTGACATGTATATATAGTCGAGTATGCTTAATTGGGCATATGCCAACACTATCTATATAATCGATGAATAGCCACAGGATCTGGGTATATGTTGTTTTCTCTGCCAAAGCAAATGTATCCAGGATCAATTTTCAATAAAATGCACTGTCACTTAGACCAGCAATCAGTTATCTATTTTAATACCACTAGTGTCTTCCGTATTGTTTTATTGCTTAGTTTACCTCGCAAATCTTGCTAGACTGTAATTCCATTTATGGATTTGTTTTCAGCAGTGAAATTTGATATGTCCTTTTGTGGATATAGTAACTAAATGGTTAAGCCGATTGTCACAAGATCATAATCTCATGTGATTATCACATGACGGCTGCTAAAGCTCTAGACTTCGTCATTTATACTTTGAACCCCTTTTTACAAAACTCTTTAGACAACAAAATTACAGACAACTCTACCCTGCTCTAGTGACAAAGAGTTACATGAATATTGTACTATAACTTCATGCTCATACTGCACCTGTTTTCTGACATGCTTAAACGATAAACGACTGATTTTGTAAATGGCCATTCAGTTTAAGTTCCGGCACACCGACGTGCTGACTGACTGCTGACACTGCTTCCAGGGCCAGGACCAAAGTGTTAGTGCTGACCACTCGCTAAGCATGCGATGAAACTTCAGGCATGCATGAGTGTGCGCCAGTCATGTCAAGGGACTTTTCAAATGCATGGGTTGGAAATTCTTTGCGAGATTCTCTCTTAACAAAGTGCCTCTCTACCTTCCGGATTCAACCAACACACCATGCCTCAACTAGACTGTGACTTGCCGCCGGCAAGCGCAATTGCCACTCTTTGTGCCGTTAAAATTGATGCAAGTGGTCCCTTGCCCAAAAGCCACCGTAAACTCGCAATCGAAGAATGGCGAGATTTGGTTCGAATAATCACGGAGCAATCTCCACTCATTATTGATGGGAACTCAGTCTCTGTACCCAGTACTGTTGCAGTTGCTCGGTAGGCCTTTAAATCCCACCAAAGCAATAGGCGATGTACTCACTCGTAAACCTAGCTATGGCATTGCCGCAAAACTTAGTGATGATCATGACGTCCGGCATCGACTTCAAGAGAGTGTATCATTTGTAGCACAGCGCCTTTCCGAAGGCCAGTCCTTTTATGGTAAGTTATTTCCTCTGCCTATCGTCAAACCCATTTTGCGGGTCCCCTAACCAGAATCTAAGGTGTTACTACCGGCTTTGGAGGGAGTGCAGATACCAGAACCCGGGAAACAGGGGATCTACAGTCTGCTCTCTTACAGATGCAGCACTCTGGTATTCTACCACTCGACTCCAAGGACGAAAGACCAAAAAGAAGTTCTATCTTCGACCATCACCTTCCCAACGGGGACCCATACGCAACTCTCACAATTCCAGATGCCTGGGTTCGTGGGACTATGCTTATTCGTGGCAACTCACTTGCTCGAGCTCACTCAGCTGCTCAAATTAACACCATTGAAGCTGTATTGCAACTATTGAGCCATGATTTAACCCCTGTCATCCCACTTCGAGGAAGCATTTCTGCTTCTGGAGACTTGTGTCCCTTATCCTACATTGCTGGTATTCTCGAAGGAAACCCTGATATAAAAGTATGGAGTGGGGCTCGGCCTGGATCCCGGACCCTGATCAGCTCAGTAAAAGCTCTCGAAATCGCGGGAATCAATCCTATTGTTTTTGGGCCAAAGGAGGGCCTAGCGCTACTGAACGGAACCAGTGTCTCTGCATCAGTGGCTGCCATGGCCATTTTTGAAGCGAACAATTTGGCAATTCTCTGTCAGCTCCTAACTGCAATGGGAGTCGAAGCCCTGTCTGGCACGTCAGAAAGCTTTGAAGATTTTATCGCAGCAACCCGGCCACACAGGGGTCAAGTAGAGTCAGCCCAGAATATCAAGAATTTCTTGGTTGGTTCCAAACTCTGCCGTCAAAATGTCAACGAACCCCAAACTGTGAGCGTCAAAGGACAACGGGGCCTCTTTCAAGACCGGTATCCTCTTCGTACTGCCCCGCAGTGGATTGGGCCACAACTGGAAGATCTGTTGCTTGCCCATGAGCAAATATCAATCGAACTAAACTCCACCACTGACAACCCACTTGTGGATGCTGCGGGAGGAAGAATGTACCATGGCGGTAATTTCCAGGCTATGTCCGTGACGTCAGCTACGGAAAAAGTCCGGCAGACGCTCCAGCATATTGGCAAGATGCTATTTGCGCAGTGCACGGAGCTGATGCAGCCTTCTCTAAGCAATGGACTACCCCCAAATCTTGTCGCCGATGACCCTAGTTTGTCATATACGATGAAGGGCGTAGACATTAACATGGCATCATATGTATCCGAGCTTGGATTTTTGGCCAATCCCGTGTCAAACCATGTCCAGTGTGCAGAGATGTCTAACCAAGCAATCAACTCTCTGGCCTTTATCGCCGCCCGATATACCCACACGGCTCTCGACCTCCTCTCTCTCATCTCATCATCATACCTCTATTGTCTCTGTCAGGCTCTTGATCTTCGTGTGCGACAGGTATTATTCTTGTCCAAATTAAAAACGTTGTTGCGGGACATAAGCTCCGAGTCATTCTCTTCGTTTTCTGAGTTAGGAATGGACCAACTCCATCAAAGTGTATGGATACTGGTTACTACAGCCCTCGACAATGCCGCAACGATGGACTCGTCTGAGCGCTTCCAACATGCCATTGAGCAGGCACAACCTGCCATTATCAGGGCGGCGATTAAAGAAGATGTTAATATCCCGACTAGGGCCCTGAACACGTGGATGAGCACTGCTACCATGCGTAGCCTCTCGCTCTACCAAAAAACATGTGAGGAGTACAGTAAGAATCCAGACGCCACGCCTTTCCTTGGACATGCATCGAAACGTCTTTATGAGTTTGTAAGAAAAGACCTGGGGGTGCCCTTCCACAGAGGGCTCTCCGACCATCCAGCTTCTAGGGTTGCACCGGCATTAAACGGCAAACATAAAGATGGTAAACAAATAGAGGATGTTGAAGCGAAAAGAACAACTGGCAATAGAATAAGCATGATATATGAAGCATTGAGAAGTGGAAGGTTATACGAGGTAGTAGTGGAGTGCGCTAGTTGCTTCTAAAAGTAACCCGTACTTTGCCACCTTCATTTAGTCCTAGATCACCTAGCACATTTTTAGCAATACAGATATAATTACCTAGATATAAATATAAGATAGATTTACTCTGCAGTTAACGGGGTTAGTACCAATATAGGGGTATCAGTTACTGCTTTATTTGACTTTAATTTATGTAGTGTATCTATATCTTATAGGTGCTGTAACTTATCTATCCTATCCGCTATGAAACCCGGCCCTGTAAAATATAGAAGATCTACTAGAATGGAAGGCTGTACATAAATACATATTATTACTGAAGCCTAAAGCTTAAAAAGTTGCTTGACAAAAGAACTGTATTGAGTTATTTGATACTATACCAAACCATATATTCCAGTCCTCTTATGTAGCCAAGGCCTACAAAGATCCTCACAGGAGGCTCGTTAAAATTTTATGAAGAGGGTTGAAGACTATGTCAGGGCAGTGGTTCTAGAAGATTATGGCCAATCAGTACAGCAGATAGAGCTTCGTAATAGCTAGGTAGAACTTAGGCCCTATTTAACTTTTCAACTGATGACTTTATATTACTTCTTTTGTCTGACAATATCACACTCCTATCTAGCAAGTGCCAGCACGGCACAACACAATCACCTGATATTCACGTGACTCAAAATATTTGCGAGCGCAGCACACCTATGTCCGGACCAGCTCTGCTTAATTTAAAGTCTTATTTATAAGTTAGCCACGGCAAATATAATATTTTAAACAATCGAGCTCCAGTCAGGGTGCCCCAGGGGCTTTTGGAGCCTGCAGGAGCTAAATTTAATAAGGCTTAACAACCAATTCTCATCTCAACCCAAGCCTAGAATCCCTGTTTTTGCACCTGCGCAGCAGCCTCTTGCAGTGTCAGCTGCGCATTTGGATCCTCAAAGCCGCAGCCTGTCTTGCCCTTCTGGAATTCAACACCAGAACCCTTGCCAGAGCAGACACCGACACCTGCCCTACCGGTGCTTCCACTGATGGCACCTCCTGCGCAACACTGAGTCCCGCAGTCCGCGTCGTTGATGCAGCCACCTATGTCATAAGATTAATTATATAAATCTTGACCAGACGAGAATCAGGGTGCACTTACCGACGGTGAACTGGCTTCCTGTGCCCTTGCCAACCGCTGCGGCACCAGCGTTGACAGTCGTCACATTACCCCCAGTAGCGCGGACAGAGATCAGGTTTGCTTTGCCATAGTAGGGTCCTGGTGCGGCAAGGGCTGCTGAGAAAGAGACTAGAAAATGCCCAGTGGTTAGCAAGGTGAATGGGCCTTGAAAAATTTAGGCATGGGGACCACTACAGAGTTACTCACGGGCAAGAAGAGCCGCAATGCTATTAATGTACACCATTGTGATTGATAAAGAAAGAATTACGACGCCAGGTCGGTAAAGAGTGTAATAGTAAATAAGAGAAAAGAATGGAGGTTAGAGAATAATAGAGACGAATCTAAGAACCAAATGTAGTCGATAGTGGTTATTATATGTCTGAGTACTTTTGAGACCATAATAAGAATAGCCGACAACAGTGGAGACAGGATTCTCGAGTTTCGTCTCATCTGGCTTCCTTAAGTGGGGGCATATAGAGTTGAAACTCGACATCAGACGAATTTCAGACACAACCCCGATGCCAAGCACAGACAAAAAAAGAACCTTAAAGATATCTTACCATTTTGCATTCTTTCCAGGGATGTCATTGCCTGGGACCTAGGATTCGCCCTGCTACCATTATTCAGCTGATGTCAGGATGGGTAGAGGTATGTCGCGAAAATCCTCCTTTACCGTAGGCGTCGCAAAACCAACTAGGATAAAAGACCAAAATGCGAAGATCAACTTTCGGTTTAGCCTTAATAAAGATTTTGAGTTCGACATCAAACCAGCAGTACGCTGCCTTGGTCAAGCTTCAAAGAGTGTTATGGTCAACGATGTGATATGTGTAATTTCTGGTGCTGTTGTAACTTTTACGCTTCGGCGAACAAAATGAGGTTGCCGTTTGATCGCACAATACTATTTGCATGGCTTTATGGAAGGGGAGGCATCAAGTGACCCAGATCTGGTAGAGAGGAGTTCTTTACTTTTATGAATCACTAACGTGACCAAATCTGATCACGAAGCTTCTATTTGTCTACTTAAGAACTTTGTATTCTTATAAGTTATACCAAGTGGCTTTCATAACTAAGATAAGATGCAACAAGTAATACAAAGTGGCACACTCGCTCATGAAGTACATATTAATATACTTCTCTATACTAGATCTTGTAAACTAGCTTTTCCCCAGATACATTTCCCAGTCTTAAATCTTCTAGCCCCTTCGATATACCTTCCAATCCACTGCCCCCGCGATCTACTGTAATTTTCGGCGCCTTAATCTTCCCAGCAGCTAGTAGCTCACTACTCATTTCCCAAAACTTCTTCGCGAATTCTACATCCTCGGGCACCGCCGGATAGTCCCTTCCAGCCCGGCTGAACGCCTCCCCAAACGCGGTATAGCCAATAGTAAAGCCCGCATCGACCATAGCATTGGTACTCTTCAAGGCATCCGGCTTTGTACCTGGTTGCACGCTGCCGTAAAATCCTTTCTCGCAATCGCTCATGGACAATGCACAGATGCGGCCCGATTCAGCTGTAGGTCTGCAGTCCCATGCGAGGGTGAGTTTGTTGTTTGTAAGGGCCTTGATTTCCTTGGCCAGAGTCTCGATATCCGTGTGGTAGTCAAAAACTGCGTCGGCTCCGAGAGACTTCAGATAGTCAAAGTGATGCGGTGAAGATGTGGTTAGCACGGTGAGTCCAGAGAGCTTAGCATACTGGATCCCTAGAATGCCCGTCGAAGTGCTCCCGCCATAAATCAAAATAGGCTGGGTAGTCAGTGAAGGGGACGTTGGTGGTGGCAGCTTGAGGAGTTGGTAGAGACCTTGACCACAGGTAGAAATGGATACCCCTAGAGTAGCAGCTTCCTCGAACCTGAGATGATCTGGTATCTTACACTGCAGATTTCCATTTGCGATCACGTACTCTCCAAAGGCACCGCTCTCTAAATCCTTCCTATCACACGCACATCTGATAAGCATCTGCACCGATATAGCATACGAGCAGGGGACTCACCCCCCCCATACGCCTCCACAAATCCGATCCCCCTTCTTCCATGGCTTTGTAACCCCTTTCCCAACTTCCTCCACCACGCCGGAAAAGTCAACACCCAGACGCGTTTCAACAGCGCTACCGTTCGGACTATAGACACTCTTCCAGTCAGTCGGATTCAGTGCAACCGCTTTTGTTTTGTAGAGGATGTATCCATCACGAAGCTTCGGAATTGGTACAGTCTGCACCTCTACCTCGCCGATAGCGGTACAGATGACAGCTTTGCATGTGGATGCCATGGTCGACTGTAATAGCCAGGCGTGAGTAGTGGACTGCGTTTTGTGGAGCTGAATAATTGATGAGATTCGAAAACCTTTGGAGCGCGAGATGAGAGGCTGCTGGACTCGAGAGGTTAAGAGGGTGGTTGAAGCCTCGATCTACGAAGCTAAGAGTGGTGAGAAGTTTCACAGATTTCCACCTTTATAAGCTTATCGTGACTTGTCGGAATTAATGTTGGTGACTAAAGAGTGTTAATTCATATGGGAAGGGTCAGCGCATATATCATAGAAAACGTTAGTATTGTTAATGAATGTAAGTCAGGTAGGAAATCTGTTAAGCTTCATGGTACCTATTAACAGCAATACTCTTTTTGTTTTTTTTGCTGACCAATTCAAAGCCGACTCAATTATTGTATTATAACACTGTCTACGTAGGTCGGACTTACATATTCCACTTGTCGGAGTAATATGTCCGATTTTGAAGAACTCTTCGGATATTTTGCTGATTAAGCACCGTCCGAAGATCCTCCTAAGGGTGGGTGCAGCTGCCAGACCTTGCCCGTATTTATGTACACTAATATGAGGAAATCTATGCAGTAGAGAGTCTTGCGGATCCTTACATAATTAATGACTTACACTATTAGGTCACGATGCTAAGATGATCCAAGTTTCCCAAAAGTTCAGGATATCATTTATCTCGCTTAAGTTTAAGGGTTAAGCGACCTAACTAATGGAAGAAAAATCAAGTATTAACCGGTTGAGTACACCACGGCTACGTCGTAGGGATATAAGGACGAAGTCATTTCTCGCCCGAATTGCTGAGAATTCTAGTTAACAGATTGGGGTTTGGGTTTTGAATATATAGAAGGTTTCTTGAAAACTTAGATATCAAGGCCGATCAAAACGAGGCTAGTATGATATGCATAAAGCTCAAAGTAATCTACATAGTTCTAAGTTACATCTAAGTTTCTATAAACATTTAAAACACCAATACCAAAGAAAATCTTATGTTCTATCTCTTCCCAGTGACCAGCTGTAACATTTAAGTCTTCTATCAATATACTCCGAAGAAATTTACCTCCTAGACTCAAATTTGGCTCCTCCGGGACCCTTTGCGGAGCTTTCAACGGTTGCGTCCTGGTTTGTTAAAAAGTAGTCAAAGCCAAGGGCCTTGATGCGCCCGACCCATTTGAGAATTGGGATTCGCTGAAGGCCTCGATCACCTCTATGCTGTTCGATGTATGCCTTTAGCTCATCCACGTTGATGGCAGCAGAACTCTCATAGTGGATGAACTGGGTCTTAAAGGCAGCAGCATTGCTCTCTTCCACTCGCTGTTCTGGCAGTATGCTTTTGCATAGCCATTGTGCCACCTGCTCAACCGGACTCATGTCCATACGACCAGCCCAGCCAGATGTGTCAGGAATCAAACCCGATGAGTCGACGAAGCGAACAAAGTTCTCAAGAACCTCTTTTTGCGCCGGCTCCTCCCCGTGAGATGCGGGGAGGAAGCGATAGACTCTTGAGGGAACTCCCAAGGTAGCCCCTGCACGTTCGAGAATACGCTCACTTGCCCACCGGGTTGCAACGTAGCCGTTGCTGCCATCCACAGGGGGCGCATGGGCGGCTACCGAACCTGCTGCCGCAGTTCCAGCTTCACGAGGTAAAACGCCAACTGTTGAAATGTAATGGATAGGTACGTGGTGTGGGGCCGCTAGTTGAACTAACTGCTTCGTGGGGTAGACATTACTGGGGTGAAGCACGTGGTAGTTATCCCAGAAAGAACGCACGCCGCCTAGATGTAGAATCACGTCTACCTGGTTCGACAGGGTCCGGAATTTATCTTCCGAGAGTCCAAGCAGCGGCAGCGATAGGTCACCGCTATGGCATACAATTTTGGGAGAGGAAGAAAGTACTTTTCGAGAGCTCTCCGAAGGCTTGTCACGCACAGCGACGCAGTGGATTGTCCCGACTCCGGGGTTGGCTGTGAGCTGGGGGAGAAGGTGCCTCGCGAGAAAGCCTGTGGACCCGGTGACCAGCAAAGTCTTTTTGGCATTCTTCTGATCGACTGGAGAAGTTACAGGTGCCGAAAGGTCCTCAAGGAAATCAAGGATATGCGGTGGGGCTGTCTCTTGCTCCCAGTCGATAATATCAACGTTGGCGCTTTCCTCGATCTTGCGCGCCATGTCTCCGAGTGTGTTGGCATCAAGGAGATCGACAAGGCGAAGGACGATGTTGAAAGCCTTTCGAACCTCTGACTGAAGGCGGATAGCCAGAAGAGAGTTACCGCCAACAAGGAAGAAGTTAGTTGATGGAGTGATCTCCAAGCCAAGCCTCTCGCTGTGCTTCCCAAGGACATCGCGCCACACGCGTTTGAGCTGTAACATTGTCTCTGTCAACTCTATCTCTGTATCTTCGTGGACACTCTTCACTCGCGTGGGAAGCGGCATATCCTTAATAGCTCTCCGATCCACCTTAGCGTGGTTAGTAAGAGGTAGCTTGTCCAGCGGGATCGCCAGAACGGGTATCATGTACTGGGGAATTGGAAGATGACTAAGTAGGTGATCCAGGAAGGACACTTTGTCCGTGACCTCATGATTTGGTGCAAAAACGACGTGAGCAACCAGAAACTCAGGATCACCTTCACATAGGGTAACTACAGCTTCTTTCAAGACACCTCCTGCCGCTGCGATTATGTTGCTCTCGATATCGCTGAGCTCTATGCGGAGTCCACGAATCTTGACCTGCGTGTCGCCCGCTATGCGACTGTGGAATACTAGAGCTCCATCCTCCGTAAGATGACCGATGTCGCTAGTGCGGTACATGCGTGTCCAGCCATGGGTGACAAATTCGGGGGTGGCGTACAGATTTGGAATAAACTGCTGGTCGGTCAATTCTTGATTGTTGAGGTAGCCCAGGGACACTCCAGCGCCGCCAATACAAACTTCTCCAGGCATACCAGCAGGCAACGGCCGCAGCTGCCCATCTACAATGTAGGTGTGGTAGTTGGGTAGAGAAAAACCACACGGAATGCGGCCCATGTTGGACAGCGTCTCCTTCTCTCGATACGCAATTTCCATTTTATGCGACGAAATGGAAATCTCGGTCGGGCCGTACGAGTTGAAGAACCGCAGTTCCGGGAGCCCAAGATTGGCAAATTCGTTGGTGACAGTAGTAGTCAAGGATTCGCCGCCGCCGAAAGCGAACCGCCAGCTTGAAGCTTGTCGGAGACTCTCGCTGCCATGCTCGATCCACATGAGGTACTCAGAAGGTGTTGCCTTCGTATATGTGATAGAATGCCCTTGGAGAATCTTGGTGATCTCTAGTGGGTCACCACGCTGGCTGGTTGGGACGATGTATACCGTGCCGCCGTTTACAAGACCGGTGTATATTTGGTCTGAGGAATGGTTGAAGGTGAATGCACTCTGCTGCAGGACCCGTTCCGCACCCAGCTTCCAAGTTTTCGTATATCCTTCAATCTCATTCCGGAGACCCTCGTGTCTTACCATGATGCCTTTCGGGTTGCCTGTTGAGCCGCTGGTATAGAGAATGGCTGCTGGCGAGTCTTTCTTTGCACAATTGGCGATATGAGTCAAAGCTCTATGTGCAAGAGCGGACACATTGATGACATGGGCATAGGCCACATCGAGTTGCGGTGCGTCGTCTAATGTTGAGGAGTCAACAATGACCGCACTAGGCTCGCAATCCTTAGCAACAGCCGCCAGCCGCGGCATGGGATTGCGGAGATCCAGCGGTACATAGATGCCTCCAATGCGCATGATGGCGAGCATAGAACATACCCAGTCAGACGCCGCTTGCTGGAAAACAAGGACACGAGACCCAGGGCCAACTCCAGCATTCTGCAATGCTTCGCTGATAGCCTCAATTCGGCTAATCATGTCTGAGTACGTGAGAACGTTGCCGCTGCCGTCCACGAGGGCGACCTTCTCCTGATTTTTCTGTGCAACCAGGTCGATGCGATGAGGAAGTGTTTCAGGCCAATCAGAGATCAAGTTCGGACCTAGGGCGTGATCATGCTTGTCAGTGGGTTGCGCTGTTGAGTGAGTGGAAAGAGTACTGACCGTGGCCGATTTCCACGGCTTGGCTCAGCTGCATCGCACCAAACAGAGGAGTATCCTTCAGAAGAATGGTTGGGTCACTAGAGAGGAGGTCTAGGAAGTGGACGTATGTCTCTAGCAAGAGATTCGTTGCCGTCATGTCATAGAGGCTCTTTTGTGTTCGGAACATGATCAAAGCATCTGTGGCACCTTCTGTCACATCCAGTGTGATATCATATGCCGTCCTTCCAAAATTTCCCTGTTGGAAGTCAAATTGGCAGTTACCCCACGGATGCTTCTCTTGAGCTCCTTGCCGGTAATCGAGAAAGGCTTGGAAAAAGGGACTGTGTGTTGAAGAGCGGGCAACATTCAACTCCGTTAACAACACATCGAAAGGCAGGCGCGAACTTGCAAGCGCTGCGTATGTTGTATCACGAGCTTCGACGACTGCATCGGAGAAGGCTTGATCTTGCTGGCGTCGGAATCGCAAAGTGAGAAGATTTAAAAAGAGCCCAATACTGCCCATAACATCTGTATCATTACGAGCAGCATCAGCAATGCCAATAGTCAAGTCTTGGGTGCCGGTAAAGCAGAATAGCATTGCTTTGAAGGCGCCTAGGTAGAAGTGGAATGGTGTACACCGCTGCGATCTGGACACAGTTTTGATCCGCGCCGCCAATATGGGCTCAAGCCGGTATGCTACCTGTTGGGTATCAAACGTCTTCATGGCAATTCTGGAGCTGGTTCGAGCCATGGGCAACAGCGGTAGAATTGGTGGCTGCTCGCCATTTGGGAATACTGTCTGCCAGTACTTCAGCTCGTCCCCCATCTCACCTTTTTCAAAGGCTCGTCGTTGGGCCGCCGAAATTTCGGGATATTGCCGTGGTGGTGCCCCAAGAGATTGTCCATTATAAGCCTTTTCCAGATCAGAGAGGAAAACCTGGAAACTGACGCCATCAATGATGATATGGTGGTGGTTTACCAAGAGATAGTGAGAGGACGGCGATAGCGTCAGCAGAACCAGTCGCAATAGCTCACCACTTTCTAAGTCGAAATCATGCATTTTCAGCTTTTCATATTCGGCAGTAACATCATCTACAGACTTGATCTTCTTACGCTCCAGTCGAATGGGAGAGCTGGGCAAAACCTTCTGATACGCCTGACTTGCGTCCGCCGGGTCCTCGATAAAACATGTCCGCAGTGCTTCGTGTCGAGTAGAGACAAGACGGACAGCTCGCTCCAGGTCGTCAATACGTAGAGCTCCCGTGATGTGGTAGGAAAAAGCAACGTTGAATGTTCGCTGGTCTTCAAGAAGAAGCCGAAGGAACCAAAATCGGGACTGCCCCAACGATATTAGCTCAGTTTTAATGAATCTTCGAGGCGGGCGCTCTGATTTCGGTGCCGAAACTTGCACTTGTGCAGGTTCTGGCTGAATAGAAGACGACGTACTTTGCTTCTTAGAGTCCTCAATGTTGGGGGGCTCAGCCGAGATGGATCTTGGTGATGATGGCGTGGTCGCCGAGCTTGGTGAGCCAGTCGGGGCCGACGAGTTGTATTCAGATGCAGGCCGTGTTTCTGCCTCTGCAATCTGAGGCTCAGTCTGTAATGGAACCGGGTTTGACACCGTGCTGGGCTTGGATGTTGCATCTTCTTGCTTCCCAATGTTGGCAAGAAGCCCCTCGGGCAGCTTCTCCAGCGCAGTTTGACATATCTCAGAGATTGAACCCCCTCCAACTAGCTTCAAGACCGGGATGTCCACCTTCAATTCCTTCAAAAACCATGACCGCGCCTCGACCGCAACCAACGAATCGATTCCAACTTCGACAAGAGGAGCGTCATGGTCCATTTCCTGGTCCGATATCTGTAGAATAACGCGCAATTTCGCGGCAAAGCATTCTGCGTATAATGTTGTCAGCATAGTCCATCAAAGCATCTCTAGTAGCTAATTCGACAGCTTACCTTTCAGAACATTAAGTGCTTGTTCTTTAGTGACCACTTTCGACAGCTGTTGGCCAACTGGAAGCACTTTCTTATCCTTTTGTCCTTCCAAATCGGACTTCACGCTTTCACTATCAATAATACAATGTGAGAAGTAAGGGTTGGTAAACCAGGGGCCTTTGACTTCTTCGTCGTCACGGATGGTACGAATCCCCGTCGTCACGACAGCCTCCGGTATACCCTCCTTATCCTTCGGATCTGGATAGCCAGCCAGAATGGTCTCGGCAAAGGCTTGTCGCAAATCTGGCTCGGAGAGGGCCGCCAGCCCCATTCTAGCCAGTTGATCCCAAACGGCTTCACCTGCGGTTTCAACATATCCAACACCAACAACGCGACCAATATCAAAGGTAGATGCTGCCAAGCCACGTCGACGTCTTTGCCTGGCAAGACTGTTAATATACCCGTTGGCTGCTGCATAATTAGATTGCCCAGAGTTCCCGATCACACTTGCGGAAGACGAGAACATGACAAAGAAATCGAGCTCCTCGTCGTAGAAAACTTCATCGAGATTCTTGGACCCGTCAATCTTGGGCCCGAGAACTTCCCGCATCGCATCCGCGGACATGTTGGAGAAGAGGGCATCGCTGAGAACCATGGCTCCGTTGGCAACGCCGGCAATTGGGGGGCAACTAGCTCGTATCTCACTCACAACACTCTCCAGACTGTTGTTCGCAGTGACGTCCATTGTGAACACTTTCACAGTCGCGTTCGTTCCATCGAAGGAGTTAAGCCATCTCTCGTCGATCTTTGGGTGTCGACTCGTCAAGCACACACACCCGGCTCCATTGGATATCATCCACTCACAGAGCGATTGCCCAATCTTACCACTGAGACCCACAAGGAGGTATGTCCTATCTTTGGAAAATAAGGCCCGGGCATCAAGAGGACGCACCTTCACCTCGATAGGTCCATTTAAAGGCCATTGGACAGCACTAAGCATCGAGAATTAGTAATAATTCTAAGATTTTTGGACGAGGACCAGGATAATGTCACGGAAATGGATGGTACTAAAAATCACTTACCTGGTTGCGTGGCTTAGCACAGATGGGCTATTAATATGGCCAAGCTGAATAACCAAATCCTGGACTTGTTCTTGTGAGGTAGAAGTCATCAACAATCTCGCACGGGAAACAGCATTTTCGAGTCTACCAACCAAGACCTCGTGGTTACACGATGAAAGCAGCGAAGATTGGTGTCGGAACAGCGTGTTTAGACTGATCTGCGTGTAATCTGAGGGTAGGGTCTGCATAATGCGGAGACTGAGGCTGCTGGGATTATTTTCAGACTGTGCTGGTGTTGTCAGGTCAAGGAAGTGAGTAGGCTTTGCTAGGCGTAGCATTCTCTGCAACGTATGCTTGGGGGCGCGAGCACTCAGCTTGATCCAGGCTGGGTCCTGTGCATCTTCACTACGGTCCACATCACAGACGAAGGTAACACGAATTGCTTTTGCAGCCGCCTGGCGGGACAAGGCCGCGGTAAAGAAGCGATCTTTACCAGAGCAGTGGACTAGGATGTGCCTCCCCGAAGATAAAGGTTGGACCAAGGATTCAGCGAGGAGCTCGCTCGCAACAACGACGAGTAAGTACTCTGCTGATTGTGTAATAATGCCAGTGCCTGATTGTGCTGGAACGCTTGCCACTGGAGTTGCCTCGCAGGAATTTGTGGTGGAGAGAAGTATAACGGGGTCCTTTGAGTTGTGTTCTCTGCCGACACCGAGGAAGAAAAAAGTATCCACATCGACACGAATGGCCGTTAAACTTGAGCTCTCCATTCTAATAGCCCTCGCGTGAATGTTTTCGCTTGTGGCTGATCGGAATCCCTCTACTAAGGAAGGCTCAAAATCAGCATTTAGTGAAATCGAAATTGGCATATCTAACTGAGAAATCTCCACGGTCTTGGTGATGACACGCTTAGAAGCGTTAAGCCTGGCATTTGGGTTAATATGGCTTATCAGTCGAGGAACCTTGAGCCGGCCGCGGTCGAGGAGTGCTTCGGGCTCTTTGGACCACAAGAACTGTGGATGCTGTTGTCCGTCTCTGAATGTCGGTGCTTCCCACTCGTCTAGAGCTCTCTGTTGCAAAAGATACTCGGCGATAATTTTGGAAACATTGTCTGGCATGCCAGAGATATCCAGGTGATTCAAGCTGACGTGCCCCGCCTCATTGCGCATAGCACGGCTGAAGGCAATGCTTGCCATATGATACGGTTGTTCCACTTGAGCGCCATGCGTGATCCAAAGAACGTGGTTGGCCAATTCGTACATTCGCTTCAACCCGTCCATTTTCTCGGTTGTAATATTCTTGAATATTGGGGAATCAATATCAACGAGGTTAATGAAGGTGCTCATTGGATTCATGTTAAGCCCCTCAGCCTCAGTTGGCAAGCCTTTCAGGATGGTCAACTCGCCACAGAAGCGTCCAAGGTGCTCCGCAATTTCCTCGGAGATACGGGCACTCTCGAGAGTCTGATTACCAAGAATCACTAGACTTTCAATATTAATGGAGACCGCAGATGAGGAAGACGCAAGTGGTTTCCGCAAGAGCTGCACTCGGTCATCTACCGCCTGCGCCGCTATGATAGACAATGGCCAGGTTATACCATCGATCTCGGGGGTGATAGCGTCAACTCCTGAAAATCCCGACTTACGGAGGGCATTATGCCAATCCCCAGGCGTCACCGTAGGCGCATGCTTGCGGCCATCGTCCACACCAAGCCACCAACCAGAGAGACCAGCCATGACGTTGCCAAAGCGAACGGGACCCTGGTTGGTGATTTCCAGAAGCATGAGATATCCTCCAGGCTTCAGAAGCTGCCGGGTATTCTCCAAGGTCGTCTGGAGCGAGACAGTGGCGTGTAAAACGTTGGACGCAATGATGATGTCGTATGAGTGTGGACGATATCCTTGCGGGGTTGGGGGCTTCTCAATATCCAAGACTTTGAATGTCATCTTGTCACTATACGCCTTAAACAACTCTGCGGCCTTGTTAAAAAAACCCACCGAGATGTCGGTATATGTATATGAGGACATCTGGTTGCCAATACTTTCGAGGACAGATTTCGTGGCACCGCCTGTTCCAGCACCTGAGAGTAGTATTAGTTAAGTGAAGTGGGAGAATCAGGAATCCTGTTCTGATACATGCTGAGTAGTCTGAAAGTATTTCTTACCTATCTCGAGAATGTTTGCGTGGGGATAGCGATGTGTTATCTGCTTCGCCATGCTCGCCAGAAACAAATTGTATCGATGGATGCCGACACCCTGCTTATAGAAGTCATCAAGAAGGTTATCTGGTAACATATGCTCCAGTATGGTCGTCTGACCTCGTACAGCGGCGGGAATATTTTCACCAACAGCAAAAAGCAGCCTGACATCGACACTGTCTGGGTATTTGCGGATCAGTGCGTTAATATCTTCCGGGCTGTCTTTAGACCACTCTTTCCTCAGGGTTGGATGCTGGCCGCGGGATGCGGTGGAAAGCGTGTGCTTTACCCAATTTCGAAGATGCAAATGATGTGGTTGCCCATTCGTCCAATCTTCATCGGTGATTTCCGACTCCCATTTTCGAACATAGTAATACGATATCCTCTCACACACAGTAGCTAGTTCAACCTCATCTGAAGTGGGACGTATGTTTTCCACGACAGAGCTGCCATCTGGGGCAGCAAAATCAAACTTGGTATACGTGAACAGGCGACGGTCGTCGGCCTCTGTGGCAGAGGCAAAAGGTTTAATGGTAAATTCCTCGACCTGGATCATGCCATGTTGACCGTCTTCGCTGAAAAGGTCGATGCTACCCGAGAAGTGTTCTGATTCGTTGTCAAGGACAGCACAAACAGGAACTTGACAACGGGAAGTTGGCAATGCAGCGCATACTGCTGGATTGACTCGAATGCTCCGGATTGCAGTTGGAACATGTAGTGACCAGAGACGTTCATCTCCAGGGGCAGAGTAAGCAAGCATCGATGATTGGAATGCTACATCAAGCGTACTAGGATGAACTAGGTACACGGTATCATCCACGGCGGTGTAGGGGTACGTGTCCACCAGAACGGAGGATTGATTGAGCTTTCGCTTCAATGAAGACATTCCTCTGAACGAACCAGCGTAGCCGTATCCGAGCTTGGATAGAGACGAATAGAAATGCTCGCTATTGACTGTAGACATATTGTAATCTTCCAGCGGTTTACAAGACAATGCATCTACGCCTGAAGTACCAACCACAATCTTCACAGTTCCACTGGCCATGAGATCCATGCCTTGTTGTAATCCCGTGCTAGCGACGGGTATTGAATAGCAGGAGAAATCGGCAGTAGTCGTTTGGTCCTGATGGTGCTGAATTGCTGTCAGCGTTACCAGGGTCTCAACGCCTGAGTTATCTCCTTCCTCGAATGTAATAGCTCTCGGAATAGAAAGACTGTGGAGCTCAAACAGCTCAACTGTTTTATCCACAGCAAAGCTCCTGCTTGCCTCTAGCGCCATTGCGACGTAACCGGCGGCTGGGAAAACAGTTTGGCCTTGCAATTGATGATGGTCCAGCCACGGTATCTCGGACACCTTGAGCACATTCGACCAACGCAGGTCACGGGCAGTGGAATCTGGCGTCTGGACACCTAATAACTGATGAGGAGGTTGTTTTCGCCCACGAGTCTCTCGAGATATGCGTGATTCATTCCAGTGAGACCTTTCATGATTCCATTGATATACTGGCAGGCCGACTACCAACTTTGGCTGTCGTGATTGATAAATCATAGCGTTCTCGTAAGATTGTAGATCAACGCCCTGAGCGCCCAGGTGTGTCCATACGAATCCCAGGGCATCTGAGAATGCCTCAATATCATTGTTTCCTCGGCTGAGTGCGCCGCAGTAAGGAATGGCTGCTGATCGCGCGTCGGAAATAATCTGTGTGGCCGGGCCTTTAAGAGCGGGATGAGGTCCAACTTCAATAGCAAGGCAAACTTGCTCATCACTAGCCACCGCGAACTTGACCGCATCGGCAAATAATACGGTATTCGTCATGTTATCCCTCCAGTAGACGTCCTGAAGCTCCTCAATGGGATGCATCGCCTCGCTGCTAGGAATCACGCTTGAGAACCAGGAGCAAGAGGTTTCACTGCGTTCTTTGTTGACTCGGACTCCGCACGCTCGCAATGCCTTGACATATGAATCACTACATGGCAACATATGATGAGAGTGGTAGGCTGTATCTACTTTCAAAAGCCTTGCAAACTTCTTCTCTTCATCGAAGACCTTCTTCGCGTGGACGATGGCATCGGCATCTCCTGATAAGGTTACGCTAGCAGAGGAGTTATGAGCGGCGATGGCCAGACGACCCTTGAATATTTTCAAGTTGATGAGTTCCTGCGCATCTTCCAGTGAAGTCCCCACGGCGAGCATTGCGCCTTTCTGACCATTACTGGCTCCAGCCAGTGGAGCATAGAAGCCCCGGTAGTACGCAATGCGGATGGCATCATGAGCGGAAATGAAACCGGCAGTATATGCTGCGGCAATCTCTCCTGAGGAATGGCCCACCACAGCTGTGAAAGTGATGCCTGCTGCCCGAAGAAGATCAACGAGGATAATCTGGAGTGCGGTACATAACGGTTGCGATAGTGCAGCCTCAGAAAGCCGTGAGACATCATCTCCAGCGAGCATCTCATCTATGAGATTCCATTGGGGGCGATCAGAAGGTGGTAAAGTAGCCAAAGATTTCTCGAGATCCTGGACTCTCTTGCGCACGAAGTTTGACGAACGCATCAACTGCCCGCCCATGGCTGGCCATTGTGCACCCTGTCCCGTAAAGACACCCAAAAGACGAGGTGTCGCATGCTTGATATTGGACCGGATGCTGAAAGTGGCATCAGGATTCTCCTTCAAAGTGGCGAGCTTGGCGTCAATTTTGGAGGTCAACTGTTCAATGGTCAATGCAGAGAAGGTTGCCTTGGTAGGCAATTGGCTTCTACGTGAATGCAGAGTCCAGGCCAGATCAGAGGCGCTGATTTCGGAATTAATCTTCAGATAATCAGAGTAGGCCTGCAGTTGTGCTAGCAAAGATCCTTCAGATACTGCTGAAAACACGAATGGTGTAAAGTTCGTCAAAGCCTGATCTGGGGAGGCGGTCTGATCCGCAATATTAGCACCCGAATCCGAGTGCTGTTCCAGAATGACGTGAGCATTACTGCCGCCGAAACCTGTTCATAATGGACAATGTCAGTGATAGTTATTATTTTTACTAAATGCATATTGCGGTTCATTTTCCTACGGAAACACGCGAAAGGGTTCGTACCAAAACTGTTGACGCTCACGCGTCGAGGAACGCCTTCGGGAAGCTTCGGCCACGGACTCAATTGCGTTGGGATTTGCACGCCTTGGTAAAATGGTTCAACTCGCGGGTTCAAGCGATTGAATAAGAGATTGGGAGGAACAAGTCCCGCCTGCATCATGGCAGAACCTTTGAGAAGACTAGCGAGGCCTGCGGCACCCTCCAGATGGCCGATGACGGTCTTGACAGATCCCACGTACATAGGAGTGGTGGTTGTATGTCGACCGAAAGATTCGTAAATTGCAGCAGCTTCTTTTGGATCTCCTGCTTGGGTACCAGTACCATGTGCCTCAAAGAACTGTGGTCGATCTTCAGCGTTGTGCACCGGATCTAAGCCGGCTCTCGCGTAGGTTTGGCGTATGAGCGCTGATTGGGCGTCTGTATTTGGTACGGTGATACCATTCGAAAAACCATCCTGGTTTGCTCCAGTCTCGCGAATAATGCATTCGATATGGTCTCCATCAGCAATTGCGTCGCTTAATCGCTTTAAGACGATAGCTGCCACACCTTCACCACGAGCATAACCATCCGCATCTGCATCCCACATGCGTGAGCGACCAGTTGGAGAAAGCATCTTCATTTTGCTCTCAGCTACGTACATCTCGGGGTTCAGAATCAGTTGGGTACCACATGCAACAGCTACACGCGATTCACTGGTTCGCAGTGCTTTCACACCTTGATGCACGGCGATCAGACTGGACGAACAGGCCGTATCGATTGTCATGCTCGGACCATGCCAATTGAAGAAATATGAGACCCGATTGGAGATGATTGCTCGGTTTGTTCCAGTAGCGAAGTAGGTTGGGATGGTTTTGACATCCCGTAAAAGAGTGTCATAATAGTCAACGCTCATAGTGCCAACATAAACGGCTGTGTCAGATCCTCGCATCCCTTCGATTGTATGACCACCCGATTCCATAGCTTCGTACACAGTCTCTAAAAGGAGGCGTTGTTGCGGATCCATAGACTCCGCCTCATTGGGACTTATGTTAAAAAAGCCCGCATCAAACACCCGCACATCTTCTTCCAGAAAATAGGATTTTCGAACATTGGTGGTTCCATGGTGACTCCCATCTGGGTGGTAATAGCCCGTTCCATCGAATCGATCTTGCGGAATGTCTAGACAGACATCGCGGGGACTTTGAAGCAGCTTCCATAGCGCTGAAGGTGAGTTTGCACCGCCGGGGAAACGACAACCGCTCCCCACAATAGCAATCGGCTCTGGTTGTTGGAAAGCCATCTGGAAGATAGTATTTGGGTATGCAACGTAGGTCTTTGGTCGGTTGACTTTGTAAACAAAAGTTGGTAGCTCGCTAAACTCAGAAACTAATTCAAGCGACGGGTGGGCGCTGATAGTGGCGCCGATTTAATGAAACCCACAAAAGTAGGTAGAATATTCAATGCACAGTTTGGTCAATGCTCAGGTAGTTCAGCAACTTTGTTGTTGAAACATTTACAGTGAAGTAAAACACATTAGCTCCAAGGACAAGCGGCTTTAGATACCATCAAGTATGATACCCTTGCTTTCGGTATTGTACGTACAAAAATTGCATAACCTGCCACCTGCCCCATTTGTCGCCGATGAACGATCGTAGTTCATCCAATCCATGTTGTAACTGTAACATACCTGACAACACAAAAAGATAATTTACAAAAGGCGCTATGCCTAATTTACACTTTAGGCACCGACTAACCAAAACAGAATAATATTACCCGATACACCGAACAATTGAAACGCCTGTGAATAAGCCTACGCCGAACCTCTGGGCTGTTTTGACACGTTTACCCTTGATTCAAATTGCGGCACAGCTTAAGTGCCGAAAGAAATCGAAATAACCAGTACCTTATCACGATCTTAGATGTCATTTATCTCACGGATAATGTGGCGTGATAAACATGCATCTATATTACTCCGAATATAGTAAGCGCCTCAAGATTAATGGTTGCCACTAGTTAGCCAATTATTTGCAGACTGATAGCTAACGGATGATTAAGATCACTATTTCTACCTCTCAAGTAAGGACTTAGGTTGGATCAGGGCTATGATATGAAAACACTATACCTACTTGGGTTAGAAGCATCTTGCTGCCTCTTGAAAATTCAACCCTCTTGCACCCATTGAAACCTCCCACTTAATAACACGTCTTCGCTGGCTCTAGGTGTGTAGTTCCACTCTCAATCGGTCACTCCGAGTCTTTAGCCAGAGGAACCATCGTCCTACATTTCTGTGCCCTTTTCACCGGCCTTCCATCTTCCAGCCATCGCGTCATTCCTAATCCTACTTTATTCCTGCACAATGAAAGCTCTCCCTGGACGGTGGAGAAGTGCAAGTTTTTTGAGACTCCCACTACTGTCTCCGGTTTTACTCGTGCTGATCACGACGATCCTCATACCTACAATGCAACCTACAATGCACCCCGAATTTAGGCTTGGTTTAAGTCCATGTCACTTGTTCTTAGGGTTCCAGTCGGAATGGTTCCAGCCAGGAAATCCTAAGCCTCAGATACGAAGCATTTGTTGCAGGCGCGCGAGCCGTTGTTGAACCTCCTCTTTTAAATCTGTAATCACCTCTTCGTCATCAGTAGCTAGAAGAGGCGGAACAGCCTGATGGGAACCAAAGCAATTGAGATCCTGCGGTGACAACCCCGGCAGCGAACTTTTCTGGGATGACAAGTATAACTCCACGGCTTGATGTTGGCGCTCAATTAGATAAGAGCAAAGCTGCACCACTGAAACCAGCCGGATTTGGCCAAGTGCTGCCGTGCCCATATGAGCGGTAGGTTGATGTGCATCGTGCTGTAGAGCAATGAGCACCGTTGCGTAGATATTGAGGAGCATTGTATGACATGCGATGACCAGATGACGAATAATGTTTTTATTGGAGCGTTGATTCCCCGGAAATGTATAGGTCGACGAATCCCTCCCCTGCTCAAAGGATGAGCTGCTATCGCTGGGGGCCCCGGCAAATGGCGTGGACATCCCAGTGGTAGATGAGCTGAACGTGGGCGTGGAGAGGTTTGACGTACTACTTACCACGTTGGTTTGCAAATAGTGTAGGATATCAAGCAGGTAGTGCGAAGCTGCGAAAACGTCGTGCAGCATCCCACCTCCCGTATGCTCCTCGGGAGCAGGGCTGGCAGAGCCTCGTGCGGCACGGGCGAGCCACGACGCTACTGACTCAAAGGCAGCATCGTCAAGGAGTTTAATTTGACGGACATGAGCATCGTCCTTTGAAAGGCATGAAGACTCAACTGCAATGGCTAGACCGTAGCTTGAGCGAGGTAAAGGAGCAAGACGCGTGCTTAGTTGGGACAACTGCGCAATAACAAGTTCCGGGTCCGTTTTACCCATGGCCACACTGCTGCCTCCGTCAATGCTTTTGGTGTTGCTGCTGCTGCTACTGGTGCTTCGTTTCTCAAATATAGCACTTCCCAGGCCGTGGCCGTGTCTGTCAAGTTGAGGCTCAATCCGTAATGGAGATGGAGGTCCCTCTCGAGCACCCGTGTCTACATCGTCCTTTCCAGTACGAGCTCTGTCTAAACTACTCGACAACGCTTGGAGGGATGCTGGAGCCGCATCGGTTTGAGTATGCAGCAGGTTTTGCCAATTTAGCATCAAATGATTCGAGTCATGAATACCCTTTTCCATATATGTGTTGTCCGCTCCGATAAAAGCTTGTTGCCAAGGCCAACTTCCTGTGGATATATCGATTGAGGTATCTGACGACTCCAGGATTGAGTCCTTACTCATGCTTCCGTTCGAGCGCGTAGTCGTACTAGCATCAATTATAGCATTGAAATCCACACCCGTATCTGCATCCACGTCGACATCGCCCTCGTCATCTACACCAATATCGGAAGTAGCAGTTGCCGCGGCAGCGGCAGTGGTAGCGTCGCTTTGAGAGCTGGTGGTATTTCGATGAGACCGCGGCAGTGTGACTGGCGAAATCGGTGTGATAGGCGCGGTCGATTGTTGGTTTGATGATCCAGCTCCAACGCTCGTGGATTCATCAGTCGAGCGGTATATGCTGGGTCGGCCCTTTGGCAAGCTCGAGCTATACACGCACTGTGAACGTTTGCGTATGCACCTGTCGCATGCCCCAGTGTTGCTGTTTCCCTCACGGGTGCATCTTAACTTCTGCTTGTGGCACCGATCACATGAATGGCGCATTAGCGGCGGTGAATTCGAAGTCGGCGACATCGACATTACCGATAGATGACTTCGAAAATACCCAAGTGACGGATCAGGATGGCCATCTTTGAGTTGGACCATGGCAATCTTACTCGTCTTTCAAGACTTTGATTCCAAATGGGCATTGTCAATGGAAATGTCGATTTCTGTAGCGCTGACGGGATTCGGTGACTATCAATTGCAGCCTACTCCAGCTGTTTAAAGCACCTTGCAAGCCAGCAAACCAGTGCTACCTTTGACAAAATAGCTGGATCCACATTTGGTAGTGGAAACCCCCTTTCAATCACACATAACGTTGATAAGGCTGCGAGTTTTAGATTCTGTGCCACAGCTTCCCATGTTCCTCAGCTGTTTTGGCAACTGCAGCGGCAGTTTTACTGACGACGTCACCATTATTAACGTTGAGGTACGTCGCTAATAGGCGTTTTTCGTAATCCGCCTTTGCCGGCTTCCCTTATCGGCCCTCCGATCCCAGTCAGCATAAGCAAGTAAGCAGCCACGAAAACAAGTGGGTCAATTTACTAAAGATGTGTGGGAGGGAAGTATAGACATACGCACGTACCGAAACCAAGTGTAAAAGTGTTCACGATTACCTCTTTTCTAGGAAGTAAGATGCTATTTTACTATAACCCTCATATTCTACTTAAGACTTTACTTAGTTTTACAAAATTTTCTTTTAGTTAAATATGTTAAATGGCTTAAATTTAAGATCAAGATAAGTACAACGAGTATAAGATAGGTTATTGTATACCCTGGATTTAGAATTTAAAAGTCATAAAGTGTAACAGCCTCTTCATATAGTCTTTCAACTAGTTAAGATCTAGCAACTCTGCTAATTAGATTATTTTGCTAGCATTTCCCTTCTCAAAACAGAAAAATCTTTTATCATGATTAAAGCATGAATGGTCCCCGGGCGTGATTAAAGTATAGATCGCTAACCGTCACAAGTCCGAACGGACTGTGGTGAATACATTAACGATGTTTCGTAGACAGAACAGTATATGGTAACAAAAAAGGCTGCACCTACACTTCCTATGTCAATGGCCAAGCTAATAAAGATTTCTATAACAAAGAGTGCGTAGTTTCGTAGCCTGCTTTGAAATGGGTCTTCGTATCCTGCTCAGAGAACCGTGCTCGAATAAAGTTGCGGCTCGGGGACTTTTCGGTTCCAGTGAGCGATAAAAGTCGCCGATGGCTCTTGCAATCACAGTTGATAGACAATTTTGAAAGCTATATTAGAGCTTGGAGCCAAAGAGAGAAACCTAAGTACATTCTTCAATCTCTTCTTCTAGCAGATCTCTTCAAATTCCAACATTCCGGCAACAAAATGAAAGTCTTAATTGTTTTTGCACACCCTGAGCCAGAGTCCTTCAATGGTGCACTTCTTCAGGTCGCTGTAGAAGAGCTAAAAGCACAAGGCCACGATGTTCAAGTGTCTGATCTCCACAAAATGAAGTTCAAGGCCCAGGTTGACCGTGAAGACTTCCCAAATTTTCCACCGGAAGAAAAACTTGATCTATGGTAGGTCAACTGTGTATAAAACATATTCCTTAATTGATACTGTCTCACATGTTGCAAATACCATGAATCGATATTGGGAGTGATTAATCAAAATTCATTCTTAATTATACATATGCTGACCCTGCAATGTTCATAGGAAAGCCTCCGCAACTGCATATGCTGAGAACACCCTAACTCAGGATGTGCTTGACGAGCAAAATAAGCTTAGATGGGCCGACTTTGTTATCTTTCAGTTTCCCCTGTGGTGGTTCAGCATGCCAGCCATCTTGAAGGGATGGGTTGACAGGGTATATACGTTCGGTTTTGGACATGGTGTTGGAGTGCATAACGAAACCCACTGGGGCGATCGATATGGAGAAGGCTTACTGGCGGGGAAGCGCGCCATGGTGATTGTGACACTCGGAGGAATGAGGCAACACTATTCTGCCCGTGGTATTAATGGACCAATCGAAGACGTTCTGTTCCATATCAATCATGGAATGCTATATTATATTGGCTTCGAGGTTCTACCACCATTTGTTTCATTCCAATCATTCCGACTCGACAAAACCGCATTCGACGAGAGAGCCGACGAACTCCGTAGAAGAATGCGCGAAATTGAGCATACGGAGCCTATTGCTTATCGTGGACAGAATGCTGGCGAGTACAAGATCCCAACTTTGATACTTAAGGAAGAGTACGGGGGAAACTTAGAGTCCGGGTTTGGATTACACACGCGGACCGAAGAAGAAATAGCAAAGTCTAAGGGCAAAGCCACGAACGGTATTAATGGTACCAATACTAGCGAATAGAGGCAACCCAGTATTGCCGATAGGATTTCTCTTAAGAATTACATAAAGACTTTTAGATATTGGAAAGCTGCCCTTGTATCTTAGCTACTACAAATGTAGCTAGCACAAATATTTTAAGATATTATGAACACATGAAGGAGAATCAGTAAGAGTTGTTAACTAGCACCATTGGGATAATAATTAGTGGACTAGAGTGTTATAAGTTGTAATAATCTATCAAGGCATGAAATGTACAGCGCTATAGATAGACAGAAGTGCTAACCAAAGTAACAGTATGACATATGTACAAAGCTGTATTTCGATAAATAAGATACTGCTTCTTACTTCGTTGCGTTGTCGTTGGAGGTACATATATATATTATATATAGCTCTTTGTAACAAAAGTTCTATCAGTACTGCTATTCTATTTCTAATACTCAATATTCTACTTTGTTATTTAGGGGTGTTAGCTCCTAGCAACTTAATACCTATATCCCAGATTAAGCCTTTAAATATAATATACTAGTAGTTTTTAGTTAATTTTATGACTAATATTACAGCTATCAAGTACAGTATACCGCCAGTTACTTAGCTAGTACCAATTAGCTTGGACACGAATTTTGGGGTCGTGGGGGGTTTTCGGAGGTGTACTAATTTCGGAAACCCTGTCAACACCCGCGAATTCTACACAGATATATCGTAGAGGTAGCGGAACCTGGAAAGTACCGAGCAAAAACAGGATATTAAACGGCTTTGCATAGGATGGTAGGATGTTGACATAAAGTCTTGGCAGGCAGAGCATTGCGGACCGCGACGGGAAGAGTGGAGCTGTCGGATGTAATCCTTCAGACCCGCCCACGAAGCTATCCCACAGGTATCCCGCAGGGAGCACAGATTAGAGACATGGGGACGGTTACGGGTACCAGAGCTGGCGTGTCCGCAGTTGGCTGTGGGGAGACAGGGGCGTACGGGTCTTGACTTGCGGCATTCTTTTGCGTACTCTTCATTTGTTCCCCAGGCCTAGCTGTCCACCTTGGCATTACGTGCCCCTGTGCCCCTGAACCGTATCTAGATACCGCGTTATTCCCATCGACTGCCACGGGGGTGATTTTTAGCGCGACAAGGTTCATAGCCAGTTACACTCCCGCAGATTCCCTTCGACTGCCAATTGTATATACAGATTGGAAAGAAGCGAGACCCGTGGCAGTCGAAGGGAGAGCGCTAGCGGATAGCACGGCACCATCCGAACGCTTTAATCCTTGGTCAATTGGGCTATACCCAGCTCGATTGCCACCGTGGTATATCTGTATGTTTGCAAGGGGCCTTCTCCATCTGGCCTGTGCCAATCGATCAACCACGGTTCGTGCTCAGATGCTGGCTGCTGGGGCATGATGGACAAAGGTGAGTACGTCAGTCCTATCCTGACAACAAAAGAAGGGTTACATTTGGATTCCTAATAGCGTATGGTAACAAGAGCCGGGCGTACCCAATAATGTAATAATCGTACCAGTCGTCTAACGAGCCTCCGTCAGCGCCACTTATGTGCTTATATAAAGCTTATACAAGTCCAAGCAACAAGCTAGCTGTGCCGCACTCACTAGGGGCTAATCAGCCGCAAAAGCCAATCCTTCTAGACCGGCATTGATTTATCGGATCTTTGGAGTTATCTTTTGACTTCGGCGACAATAGTTCGGTAATAATCTTATGTAATACATGGCCGACTTGCTCTAAACGTAAGTGACGAAGCAAGTCAATAATTAAATCAGCCAGCTTCTCCTGCTACCTCAAATGATGGGACTTGATTAATATCTTAAGAAGACTGGCCGGCCTGACTAAGGAGAGTTTTTTACCTTTGAACGCCAATGCCAACGCCAACATCACAATGCCGTCGGCAAATCCAATATTAACGTTGCCCCAATATCAAACAGCCGTTGTTGCACAAGATATCGGAAAGCTTGCTATACAACACAATGCGCCGGTACCTTCACTTGCGCCTGACATGGTGATGGTAAAGACGGCGGCGGTGGCTATCAATGCTGCAGACGCGAAGATGCTGGACTATAGCGCGGCCCCAGGAGCCATACACGGCTACGTATGTACCTCTGGGCATTTACTTCGCCAGTGGAAATAGCTAAATCGAAATGCTATAGGACTTCTCAGGGACTATCGTCGCGCTGGGAGATGATGTCCTTGCTTCAGGTCGGCTAGCTGTTGGTGATCGTGTTGCGGGTTATGTGCACGGGATGTAAGTATTTTCTACCTGCTCTAGAATATTCTCTCGCCTCCTTCTTGCGTGTATTTCATCTATTTTATAATGTCCCTCGGGTACTGTGCCTTGACAAAGACTCCCACATAACTCTCCGTGCAGGCCTTCATCAGGAGACTCGCGTAATCAAACTCACTCCGGTATAATTTCATAGCTGACAACCAAAATTTGAAGGAACAAGTTGCAGCCAGATGTTGGTGCATTCGCCGAATATGTTGGCGCTACTGCCGACCTACTGATGAAACTCCCTGATGAGATAGCCTTCGAGGAGGCTGCTGGCCTCGGGGTTGGTGTTGCAACAACGACGTTAGGCCTCTTCAGCGACAGTGAACTTTCTGTTGCATCAATTGATAAGCTTTATGCCGGAGATAAATTAGCCGTCGGTGAAACAGGACAGCAGGACGGGGAATTTGTCCTGGTATCGGGTGGAAGCACGGCCACAGGTACGCGTGCCATCCAACTGCTAAAGCTGTGAGTAAACATCAAGCCTCCCTCTCTCACTGGAATGTTCTTCATGAGATGAAAATCAGTAGTTAATCATCTTTACGTTCTAGCGCCGGCTGCCGCCCAATTGCAACGTGCTCACCTAGCAACTTCTCCTTAGCCCTCCGCTTTGGCGCAGAGAAGGTTTTTGACTACCATAGTCCTAGCTGTGCTGCTGACATCCGAGCATACACAAACAACGAACTGGCATACGCTTTCGATTGCATCTCCGAATTCGACACCACCCAGCTCTGCTACGCTGCTATCGGTCGAGGGGGTGGTCGCTATGTCTCCCTCGATCCTCCCCGAGAAGCCGTGACCCAAACTCGTTCAAAGACCATCAAAGCGTCGTGGATTATGGGTTTGACTATGTTCGGTCGCAAGATAGCACTGGATGGCGAATACTATCGGGATTCCCGACCTCAAGACCGCGTGTTTGGTGCCAAGGCCTTTTCTGCCGTAGAGAACTGTCTACATCGCGGCTTGATTCAATCTCATCCCGTGAAGTTGATGCCTGGTGGTTGGGAAGGCGTTATACGTGGGGTCGATATCATACGCAGTCAGCCTCCATCGGGTTATAAGATGGTCTATATTGTTAGTTGATTGATTTAAGTTCAAATAAACAGCTAGTAAACCGTTTGAGACAAGGGCATATAGACATAGACTCCATTAAGGACAGACAGAGTATATCAAATAGACCACAACGTAGCTGGTTCTTTAGAGCGTGTATGTCGTCCTGTTAACAAGAAAATAACCTGGAGTTGGAAATATCTCTGCTCTAAAAGCTCTTGATTAAGATAAACTATCAGAGCTTTAAATTGAGTACTTGACTAGCGTCTAGTTATTTGTCGCCCTGAATTTTAATATTCATAGCTAAATAAAACAGTAGATTTTCTTCAAAATACTATTATCTCATTACTTTTTCTTTTATAAGTCATTTCTACCATGTTTTGAATTTAGCCCACAAGGGTCTTTACCCCCGGCATCGTCAAAGCAGCCCAGCCCAAAGCCCAACTAAGCATTATCGTCACTGACGATACAACAGCTGTCTTGGTTATAGCACCAACAGTCCATCTATCTAAAGCTACTTGTACTCCCACAGAAACTACAGGATGTGCTAAAAATGCAGCATAGGCGTACTTGCTTATTCTCCCTATTCCTTTGATAGTCCACTCTGTAGTGAAGTTCTCTCTGAAAAACGAAAACAATCCAACGCCAATCAGAAGGCCGGTAGCCTCATTAAAAATAGCATAAGAAATGGCCAAACAGTTCCAACCACCGCTGAATTCTTCCATAGGATTTCCTAGGTCTTCACCATTTGACATCCCCAGCATCCGCTGCACTGCAATAGCACAAGCAAGAATAATCAAACCAGCAAGCCCCAATGATGTTCTTAATTCGATTTTCAAAACGTCGAGAGAAGAGATTTTGAAGCCTAGAATGTACGCAGCGGCATATTGGGGCAGGTAACCCAGTTGCAAACTAAGCGGAGGAAACGTTGTGCCGACTGGATAAACTAAACGGATGAGGAATGCAGCAATGCTCGTTGTCGTCACACCGATGAGCAGTATTGACATGAATGGTAGATTCGAACAGTTTTGCATATGTAGGGAAGAGCAGGTTTTGCTGTTAGTAAGGAATGATAACTGCAGTAGGGCTGCAGCGATCACATCGAAACAGAGTAGCGTAGAATTATACCACACCGGTCCTCGAACTCCCCTAAGACTACGCCAATAGCTGAATAAAAACTCAAAATTGACATTATGCCCATCTCTCATTCGAGCAATTGCTAGCTGTACAGGAGTCCAGAATAGAGAAGAAATCAAGGCTGGAACACCAAGACGGAGTAGCTTTCCTTGTAGAAATGATCCGGGAGTTTTTTTCGCGAGCGAGACGGATGAAAAGTAACCGGATACAAGGAAGAATGATCCCATAAAAAATGTCTGGTTGAAGATAGTAAATGCCATGAGTGGCAAAGATTGCGGATGCATTCGTGATCGATATGGCCATGATCCTAAACCGCCATATGCAATGGCCGTATGGTGAATGATAACGAGGCCGGTGAGAAAAGAGCGCATGTTGCTTAAGTAGGGGAGCTGGGTTGGTCTGATGCCAATCGACATAGGATGTGGTGCTATTGAATTCATGGCGCTTGGAGCTGTATGCGTAGCCTGTAACAAATGAGGCGAGCCTTCTTCGGCGTTGAAAAGATGTTACAAAGGTTCTTGAGATCAATGCCCCGAGCTGTCTTTATTTCTAAATTTTTGAAGTTATAAGGGAAGGTCGTCCTCAATGAATATATAAAAAGTAACAAGCAACTCTGATTTATTCCACCGTCGGAGCCAGTATTAATGAGAGGCGGCTTCCGGAGTTTCTCAGCCAATCAAAGAAGCGCTACTATTCCGGGAGTGCGGGGCTCAAGGTCGAACATTCTGCTCTACTTTTCCAATCCATTTCACCTCCCTTCATTATAATTCACCCTTTCTCAAGTGGATTTCATCCCGACAGGTTTTATATCCTCCTATGTCTATTGACAATTTGATCGGGTACTGTAATCTCTTTACTTTCTAAAATCCCCATATATCCTATCAGCCTACGAATAATCAAGCCAAAAATTAATAGGTGAAAAGGTAATTATTGTCGTAGCAGAGTCGTCTAATCGTGCATGTCTTCCAGCCATGTCTCAATCACACGTAACGACGCGCCGAAATGGTCGATTGCAAGCATGTGAGCCTTGCAGGACAGCAAAAACCCGTTGTGATCACTCAACTCCGGTGTGCGCCCGATGCATAGCTCGCGGCAAATCTGATTCTTGTGTTTATCACCCGGCTCCGATGACCAAGGCTCGACATCTAATGGTGGCTCCACTAGCGAGGCGACCCAGGCTTCTACCAGATAAAGAGTCGTCTCAGAAAATCGAGATATTGACACCCACCTTGTTACTATCACCTCCGAAGTATGGATCTCCGCAAACCACACTTTTTAGACGACAGGACCCAATCCATGCCATTACCAGCTTTTCAGCTGTGTTTTGTGAAAATCAGCAGAAAATTGGTGCTGGCCTACTGAATATCGAAGGCGCAGACCTTAGCGTAGAACAGAAAGTATATAACGACCCTCTTCGAATGAAACTTGCAACTCAGACGCTGCATGATTTTCCTACCCACCAGACTTGCGAACATTTACTTGTATGTTTGTCAACAATGCATGATCCTTGGCTCTCTCCAAAGATGATCAAGCATTGCTCAAAGTCGGTATGGTTGACGTTTGGAGATGCCTTAAAGGGTATGAGATTCGACCGAGAACTATGCTCTATGGCCTATGAGCTATTCAGGAATGGCGAAAACACTCCCTGTCCTGATGAAAATCAACCTTGGGTAAACTGGTTTTGCGGCTCTCTGATACGTTGGGAGATGATTGGGCTTCTATTTTCTTTCTTCGGATTGGCAATGATGCACCTGCAAGATTGGGATCCTGTTTTCAAAGTTCCTGAATATCGCGACCGCTCTCGAAAGTCAACATCACGTCGAATGAAAGACTGTGCAGATGCATGTTTAAGTCTTCGAAATCCAGATCACCCGACAAGTGATATCGTAGTCTGTTTATTCAGGAATATTGGCAAACTGTACAGTCAGATAGCAGGCGATGAAAGTGAGTATATGCTAGTTAAAGTTGTACGGGTACACTGATCCTATGAACTCTGTGCTAACTTTTAGCTACAACCTAGGTGATGAGGTGGCAAGATCTGAGGGCTTAATCGTAAGCACATTCATTGAAGCTGGTCTGCATCGCCTACCAGACCAGGGGCCAATAGACCCACAGTCTGAGTTTAGGAGAACGTTGTCAGCAGCTGGCTATTACTTCGAGAAATCAGCAGCTTTGTTTAAAGCACGACCACCAGCACTCTCTCGCTTCTACTGTAGCTATCGAATCCCTCTCGATTTGACTGAAGATCAGCTATACAGCAGCCCAGAGGAACGCGCTGCTACTGTGTCGCAACTTGACAAAAATGGCTGGAATACCTATGGCCGTATCTCTACAATTAGCTGGCTAAGGGCACTCTGTATGATAACTCCAATACGAGAAGAAATACTTGAAATCTCGCTTGGGATGAACATGCAGATTCCCTCGGGTAGAGTGGAGTAAGTTGATGGAATTTATTTAGTCGTCTTTCATTTTTCCTCACAAAAAGAGCCGATTCCTAGCTTGGAATTAATGTTCAGAAACCTACTAATGCTTACTAGTGAACTTCTGAATCGTCTCTCTGACATAACCTCGTCATATCCACCATGGATCCAATATTGCAATATAAGCCAATGGTCCTCGTCGTTGCTGTCATCAACCAATAGCGAACACTTTTATTTAGTAACACGTATTCAAGCCGAAGTTCTGCAGACTAGATTCCTGCTAGAGCGAATCAAGCAGGTATCGTCGCTAGGGAAAAGAAATCAAGATCTGTTCAATGTTGCTCAGGAACTCATGAAAGTTACACTATCACTGTGGCTCAATCGTGACTGTCTCTATGTCTACCAGAGTATTTTTCATTGGATGGTTTGTGATCCCAATCTCCTCTAGTGTGCCCTTTCACTGACTTATAACTACAAAAGGCCGTCGATTTTGGCATTCCAGCTGCAGGCGTCCTATGCGTTGAGCTTCTTTACGCTGTTCAAAATCCATCAGACACGACCAACAAGTCCCAGTCAAACAACATCCAATCGTTGACTCTGTTTGTTGCATTCCTAGACTGGGTACGAGCAGGTGATGGGAATTATGAGCTTTGTCGACGACTAAAAAAGGTTATTCAGAACATTCTGCATTATGTGTTGGAAGCACCGGCCAGAGTGGCAGATAACGATGCTCATTTAAATCAGTATCAGAACATTGAATTTGACCAATTTGACTCTAATTTGCCAGATCTTGACGAACAAGACTGGCTGAGCTTATTAAATACTATGGATTGGTCCCAGGGATTTGGGATAGAGACAAGTTAATAGACATCTCTGGCTAGATTCGATATATCTTTGCGGATTCAATATTAGTAAATGCTTATAGTAGACTCCCTAATGTCTCTAACAGGTGCTAAAGCTGCCGCTGATGACCAAATTCAACTTTTCGGTGATTTATGAGCTGCAATCAATAAATGACAGACAAGAAATGCCTATAAGATAGCATTAGGAGCACGGAACAAGTGCAACATCATCAAAGGGGTTTGGATGATTTTTGACCAAGACAAGCTCTAGACGGCCGAAAACATATTTAAAAGTCGCCGATGTAATTAGTCGCCGAAATTTTGGTCGGAAAATAATAAAGTCGGTTATCCGGTGTATTATATAATGCCGTGTTTGAATTATCCGCTGCCAATTCTAGTACGATACACAGTCAGTCCTATTATTGAGATGCCGATCCCCTACTAAAGGCCACATAGAATCTGGCGCTCTTACGTGGCGTGTCAAGTTGTGGAATGACCCATTGTCTGAGCAATCGATCCTAGAGACCTACATATAAATTAAACTACAGGGAAACCTGTACTCTCAGGTTCCGTCCTAATTTATTTTCATTTTTTAAGATTTCATCACTTGCATAAACAGGAAACATGTCAGCAGACGAGTTTGTACTTCCTATCATTGACCTCAGTGGTTACATTAACTCCAATTCACCGGAGGAAAAAGCAAAAGTCATTGCAGAGGTGCGGGACGCATCTCGACAATATGGTTTTTTCCAGGTCAAAGGCCATGGCGTACCTGTAGGGCTACAAAAGGAGTTACTTCGAAGTCTCAACAATCTCTTTAGCATGCCCAAGGAAGAGAAACTCAAGCTTTCATACCTCGAGAATCCTTGTCGTCGAGGATATGAAGCGTCTGGTATGTCGATTCGTGCAGGGGATGCCATGTCCGACTCAAAAGAGGTAATACTCTTCCATAGAAATACTTTCTTGTGATTCCTTTATGTCTCAAAGTGACCAGAATTAACGAGATAAGGCTTTCTACGTAGGTCGAGAGGACCCAGTTGTGGAGCGTCCGGGCTTTTACGGACCCAATGTCTGGCCCAACCTTCCAGAAAAGGATTTTCGTGATCCAGTCAACGAGTACTACAAGGAGACGAGTAAGCTCGGCAAGACTATCTGGGAGCTTTTGCTCCAAGGTCTCGGCCACTCGCCAGAGTTGATGAACGTCTTCGCAAAGAGACCCTTCATACAGATGAAGATGATCCGCTACCCTCGAGCAAGCGCAACTCTCCCCGGACAATTTGGTGTGGGCGCCCATACCGACTTTGGGGGTGTGACCGTCTTACTTCAGGAGCCTGGCAGGGATGGTCTCGAGGTCTGGCATGAGGGCAAGGAAGAATGGTTGCCAGTCCCAGCTCTTGAAGATGTATATGTCATTAATTGCGGAGACATGATTATGAATTGGTCTGGAGGCCAGTACAGGAGCGCAAAGCACAGGGTTATCAACAAGGCTGATAATGAGAGGCTTTCATGTGCAACATTCTGGCATGGAGATGTGTATGCGTCGAACCCACTGAATCCGGATGATCCAAACAAGGAGACTGTCGGCCAGCTTCTGGTTAAACGCTTCCGAACCCAATTTGCTCTAGCTAAAGAGGTTGTCGATCAAGTTCAGGCACATTAGAAGAGGACTCTACTGCGCTCCTATCTAGGTGCTTTATGTTACAGTCTGCAATAGTACTTCATCGTTTGAACATCACCTAGTGGGTTTGGACTTTAAGTGACGGATTAAAACTGTATTTGACAGGGCCTTAACGATATACTTGGCATTTAGCGTCAGTACATCTAGCTAGCTGCGCTGGACCAGCCACCTGATAACATTAAGGTTGTCATGCGTGAATGCTAGAATATACTCTCCACTCTTTACTTGAAACCATTATATTAGGCTGATCTATATTCTTCTTCTATTATAACTAGTGATATAAAGTAAACTCAGTTCTCGCGTAAAACAGGCTCTGGCCATTTTCAATGGTTTAGTACTTTATGTCAAGGATCGGTAGGTCGGCCGTTTTCAACAGTCCGGTTGCTGTCTTCGCTAACCATTCACGTGCTTCCGTAGCTACGTAAGGCCTCATTAAACCTGTAATGACGACTATTTCCGAAACCTCGAGGCTCCAACATTCTCTTTTCAGCAGTATCGGAGCAATTACGGGTAACTCTAAGGCTATTGTCCGCATTCCGGGTTCCGCAATTATGCTTGAATGGTACGACTAGGAAAAATGTATGCATGGTGACGACTTCCAACACTGAAAATCAAGGATCACATCACAGCTATAGAAGCCGTTTTTCCGAAATGGAATCAGTATATTTAGTCTCTCTAGTCTGGTAGTGAATTGTAGTGAGAATCAAGAAACAAATTTTTATTTTGACTACGTGAGTTTCGCTTTATCAAGATGCTCCAAGTCGCTATCATTGGTGGAGGCATGGCTGTAAGCTCCAGAAACATGCAAATTGGTGCTTCTAAAATGTTCTAAACTGCTCACAGGGCCCAACGCTCGCCTTGTTTCTAAAGAGGCATGGTATTTCTTCGGAGATATTTGAATTGCGGGAGGAGGGCTACGAAAAAGGAGGCTGCATTGCACTTGCTCCCAATGCACTCCGTGTAATGGACCACGTTGGAGTGTATGACCGACTAAGGAGGGCAGGCTTCAACTATGAAGAGGTGGAATTTTGCAATAGCAAAGGAGCGGCTCTTGGTCGAGTGTTCAATGGCAACCAAAAGATATACCACTATCCTGCCTTGCGGATTCATCGCACTGCAGTAATGAGCGAGCTTGCTGCAGAATGCAAGAGCCAACAGATCCCGATACACCATGGCTGGAAATGCATTGGTGTTAAAAGTGAAACGGAAACATCTGCAATTGTGGAATTTGAAGGCGGAAAGGTTATCGAAGCAGAATTCGTTATTGCCGCAGACGGACTCCATTCTAAAATCAGACCATTCTTTGCGCCAGATGCCATTCCTGAGTATAGTGGGTTCATGGGAATTATAGGCACCCTCGACAAAAGTGAGATGAAAAGCCCTACTCCTATGCATTTCCCATGCATGATGTTCGGCCAAAATGGGTCCTTTGCGATCTTTCCCTCTAGTTTTGACGGACAAGAAATCAGTTATTTCTCAACGATAGAGCATGAGGATCTTGGTCGAGATGGCTGGGCACAGCTTGAGAAGAATCAGGCACAGCTTAAGTCGATGCTGATGGAACGCTTCTCCCACGAGCATAATGATTGGCCAGCGGCCGTAAGGGAGATGGTTGAGAAGGCATCTGAAGAGACGTTGACGAGCTGGCCGTACGTACTACTTCTCAAAGCCATCTCGTACCCACTGACATTAGTAGGTTTTATTCGGTTCCCCATATGGACAAGTTCACCTCTCCGAAGAGACGAGTTATCCTGATTGGGGATGCGGCTCACGCCATTCCACCAATGGTAGGCAAAAAAATTTCTATCCGTAGCACAGTACTGATATAACATCTAGGGAGGACAAGGTGCCGCAATGGGATTTGAAGATGCAGAGACGCTGGGGTATGTGCTGGGCCGCATTAAGGCGCCGGATTTTGATTCTACAAAGTTAGACGAGATTTTCACGAAGTGGGAGCACGATCGTGTTGCACGAATTACGAAGGTGGTTGATTTCACAACCAAGAATGGAAAGCTGCGGAAGTCCTCTCATCATCTTTATGAGGAAGCTGCCAAGGAGTGGATGATTTGGGTTGCTCTCAAATGGACGGGTCCTGAAGCCAGCGCTCAGTGGCTCTTTTCCTATAACTGTGAAAACATTTTAGGCGTGTTAGCTTAGTTTGGCTGATTGTTGCAAGGTGGTTATACTAGAGACCGTGAATTGATAGCAATCGAGAGTATATAGCCTTGATTTCAAGACTCATCTCCAAGGCGCTATTACAATGAAGACTGTTCCTTATTATAGCAATGTAATCGTAAGCTGGCTCCCTCCACTTGGACCCACCACATACACCACCACATCCAGTGGTAGTAAGTCTTTTGGATATGGCCACCTTTTGGATATAGCCACCGGGCCGACTATTCTTCTATAGTAGTAATCTACTAGTACTATTACCTACTATAATTCTATTGTCAATCAAGGCTACATTCTGAATTAGATCCTTTACCTTCTATACTTCTTGCTATGGGTATTACTAGAGGTATAGTAACCTCCTTACGTATGCTATTCTCTAGGTCTATAAAGAATTCCTATTGCTTATACTCCTATCTTACAAAACTACTACCTAGCGGAATAGATGGATAATTAAGCCTAAAGGCTCTTCTTAGAACTCTCTTACTTAGCCAAAAGTACTCTCTAACGATCGTATGCCTTCTCGAGGTTATATATAGCCTCTTGCCTATCTCGTACTATTTTATCGTCTATTAGACCTTCTTTCTGGTAGTCTTTTTCCTATTTTTTAGTCTTAATTCGTACTTATTCTTAAGCTCTCTAGATTCTATTTGTAGCTCGGATTCTAGCCTTTTCCGCCTTAATTTCCTTGGAACTAGCCTCTTTACTTGCCTTTTCTTTCTTATAGAAAAGAGTATTACTAGTCACTATAGGACTATCTTTTGGAAGCCTTTTTTATATATAATTCTATTTCCGTTGGCTACACTAGATAATTCTAGCCTAAAGCTCTATAGCCTCTTATTCTATTAAGTCCGCTGTATAAAGTACTGTAGTAGTTGATTTATAGAATACCTAAAAATATAATCTAGAAGGAGTACTTAATAGAGGCTAGATCTTATTTCTCTACTTCTGAAGAGCCTCTTTAGACTTATCTTAGGTACTAGGAAGTATAGAAAGCTCAATTTCCTCCCTAGATTTAGTAGAAGGCTTAGGTAACTCTAGGTCCGTGTAAGAACCTGACCTGCTCAGAATAGACAATTGGATAATCCAGGACATTGAATATATGTTACGTGACCCCAGGACAGTATGCATAAGCGGGTATGAGCAGAGTCGGAGGGGTTTCGGACCCAGGAAGCATCTAAGAGGGACATGTCAGGGAAACTTGTTTCTTTCCTCTCTTCTCTTCTTATCTTTGTGTCCTTCGTACGAGACCCATAGGATTCAGTCAATATAAGGTTATTGTGCTCCCAAACACCTCTATCCTGCCATTGATCAAACCTGTGTCCTTACAGTCCGAGTATATTCTTATTTTTGAGAGTACCTTTTCTCGAACTATTGGCTATTGTCTAGCTTACCGGAAACTACTATAAATAGTATCCTTTATAAAAGTTTATTTTCGAATCTAAGCTAGATTATATAAGAACTCTATAGTATTATATATAGACTCTCCCTACCTTATAGCCTTCTGAATAGTACGATTATACTAGTACTTATATAGCTAGAAAATAGTTATATCTAATAGCTAAAGGATATAGATTATATAACTTAGAAAAGACTAGATTTTGACATTATACTCTTCTACCTTAATAGGGCGCCGCTTAATCAGCGGGGATGGGTTCTCCAAGAAAGACTTCTATCACGCTGCAACTTACAGTTTGGTGCAAAGCAAATCCTCTGGGAATGTGGTGAGCTAAATGCTTGCGAAATTATGCCTGAAGGTCTGATTTCTGGCCTTAGCCGTCTTTTGACGAAGGACGCAATCTCAACAGTGAGAGGGTTAAAACCTCTACGTATTCAAGGAAGTCGTGTTGATCCCTGGGCTTTTAGACAATGGGCTGACATAGTCCATGCCTACACCAAGGCACATTTCACCCATCGGACGGACCGTCTTGTCACTGTTTCGGGCTTGGCATCAATCTTTCAAGACTTTTACACCTTGCACTTTCATACCCGACTAGAGTATGTGGCTGGGCTCTGGGCAGAACGGACGCAAATTGTGACCCAGCTGCTTTGGCATACAAAGCAAGTCTATAGTACGCCAGAGCCATCCTCAACCTTCATAGCTCCCACCTGGTCTTGGGCTTCTGTTAGTGACTCAGTTGGCGACGCGGTCAACTTCTCTCCTGCTAGTGCTAAAACGATAACACTTCTATTTCCTTATGCCACTACCAACCTGGTCAACGGCAATGACCTCTTTGGACAAGTTTCATCCGGGACACTCAACTTAAAAGGCAAACTAGCAATGATGCAATACACAGCTTTGCCCGTAATGACTGCCGAAGGGATTGAGTTGCCCCCCTCAGTGCATCTTAAAAATCAAGGAGTACCGCCCGGCACAAGACTTCTGCTGGTACACAAGAAACATGGATTCTAACAACCCTATACGTACCAATATCTGGTGGGACAGACTCCTGTTTTCTGGATCCACCGTCGCAAACAGTCGTCTGTTCTTGCTGCCCATCCGAGAGCCATTAGGCGACGAGAATTTTATGGAAGGGTTAATACTCGAATCTGCAGATCCTCATTCTACAGTGACCTTAGAAATACAATCCTTTGTTCCCCCAGTATTCCGTCGTGTGGGGAAATGGACGGCATGGAAATGGACGGCATGCAATCGTACTTCTGTGGAGCGGGTCCGGGAAGGTTGCCGCTATTTCGATCTTCGTGCTCCCCACGAAGGAGACAAAAATCCAAGAATAAAGAATTATGATGTTTTGAGGGGTAAGACCTATACTATCAGTATCATATGATGTTTGTCGGCGACACTGTGCCGGATGTTCATTTAACCGGGAGTGTTTGTGACATAAGTCATGCAAATTAAAGTATTTGGGAGCTTTAAAAACGATCTAACAGTCATTAGCCATGATGATCCTAATCTATATTTTAAGATGGGGGGTCCTCCGACGCTAGCACAGATTTTCTCGATAGTTTCATAATCTTCCGACGGTAGTTCTTCCGAAGCTAGTGTGTGGCCTTCATATAGTTCTACTGCATCCGGCCATGTCCAGTAAATAGGTGTTTGGACATGGTTCAGCTCGACTGCCGCGATCAGCCGCTTGCACGGACCGCACGTCCAAAATCTCTACAAACCACTACACGCCAGTGCAAGCCAGTGCAAGCCACTGCGGAGACTAATGGGTCTGTTTGTAGGAATTAAGGAGCTGCCATGTGCCACTTGTTAATTTGGACGCCCTAGCTCTGTGCTAAAATCAAGGCCTCAAAATAAGCTGCATCCTCTCCGCCACGAACGGTACATAACCAACAGTATGGACATATATGATATCCTGCATTTCCGCACTGTGCGGAGCTGGACCATGATATTTGGTTGCTGAAATTCAAAAAAAAAAAAAAAGTTTGCACGTTCTTTCTTCCAGTTCGCTCAGCTGCTTCTGGTGAAATTGGTTCAATACATGTCGCATCATGTATGTAAACCCTACAACCGTATTACATTGGCCCGCCGCCAACTATACGAACCCGGAAAGATATGGACCATCACTTTTCATCATACATGGAATCTTCTACCCCATAGTTTTGTTGATGATCGGAATCCGCATATATACCCGCATTTGTATTTCTAGGAGTTTTGGACTAGATGATTACTTGATTCTAATAAGCATTGTCAGTTCGCAGTTCACCATGTATAGCCTCAAGGCAGAATCTGCTAACATTAAATTCCTAGCTCCCTACAACGGGATGGGTTATTGTTACTTCACTTGTCGAATCATATGTTGGGTGGGATGTTCACCAGTGGGATGTTCCGCTTGACTCGCTTGCTATCGGACTCAAATGCATCTTGACAACACAAGTCCTGTTTAGCCTAGCGATCACCCTGACAAGAGTCTCGATGCTTTGGTTAATTTATCGTCTATTTGCAAACGGGGCGGTCCGACTACAGCGCTTTACACTCGGGTTGATGATATATATCGCCGTACACGGCTCTATCTTCACAACTACCCTCATATTTCAATGCAGGTGAGCATCTCCTATCGAACTATACTTCCGAGGCTAACGAGATCTTAATACCCTTAGGCCAGTTAGTGACTATTGGAAACTCTCATTCGTACCTCAGAAAAGCTGTATCGATCAGGCCCTTCACCTACTCATTACCAGCGTTTTCAACAGTACCAGTGACTTCATAACTGTGTTACTTCCGATTCCGACTGTGTGGAACCTACAACTACCCCGCCGACAGAAGATATTAATTTCTCAACTTTTTCTGGCAGGGTTCACAGCTTCGGCAGCCAGTGTCGTTCGTACCGTGTATGTTTACGAGGCGGCATCGGGATATGACCGCACTTGGACGTCGTATCCGGTCTTTATATGGAGCTCTCTTGAAATCTATCTTGGCCTTGTAAGTCAAGACACAACGCTTACATTATCTTGCATCGGGCTCTAATCATATCGGAACAGATTTGTGCGTGCATTCTTCCTAGTACGGGATTTTTCAAACGATTCTTCCCCAGGCTTTTGGACAGTCTCCATTATCGGTCGCAGTCCGAGGCAAAGAACCAGCCCTGGAATTCCAGTTCGGACCATCGCCGTCGTAATGTGATAGAATTGGCAGATACCGACGATGAGGAGAGAAGCATTGTCCAATCACGGGATTTGAACTATAACCTAAAGTCGGTCCATATCACCACACATAAAATCGACATGAAGTCATCTCTACGATAGTGTTACGCTGGCACGCAACACCCGAAGTCCGAATAGCCTATGAGCAGCGGTAGTGGAGATTCTCTTTCGTTTTATATTCTTCCAAAGTACATAATTTGCGTTCTCAAAAACTCAACAGGAATCCCCTCTGAGCTTACGGCACGGAGGTTTTATGTGATACAGGTGATCTGGGGCATGTTGTAGAGATTTACGACGAGGACAGGGTATGAGTCTAGAATTATGAAGAGGATGAAACATGATGGTTAATATTCCTTACGATGGGTTAGAGACCGATCCGCTATGTAATAGAAAAAGAACGCTAGCCGTCAAATAACAAACATCTGAGCCTGGTTGTCGTCCGAGATCTTCCCCATTCGCCTTCACCACGGGTCCCAAATCAGAAACGAGAAGTTCGTGTGGTTGAATGATGATCTGTAAAGAGGTAAGGATTCTCTTCTATCCCATGCAGGATATCAGCCATCAGCACCATCATTAGCATGCCACAAGGGAAGAGGAAAAACAAGATGGCAGTGAAAAAGTTTAGGGAGCAGAGAAATAAGTCACGTGTCGTGTCGAGGAGTATGGGTCACGGGATACGGGACACGGGACACGGGGCTACGGATCTCCGGTCTCGGCTCTCACCGAAGCGCGGGATGAGCGAGCGATGACATTGGTGGGGCTGGAAACTTGGACCGGTAGTTGGAGGGTGGACCGCCGCGTAGGATAGGACCAGGGGGAAGGTTGAGATGGACAGTCAATTCGGTAGTAATATGGTAGTAATGCGGTATCTATACGGAGTAACTAGAGACGACTTACTGCTTTCCTTCTGATATTCCGCAACTCTGACTAATTCCTCGTAATGGCCCAGGTATTAAAATGGGTATGCGAAGCCGGAGTGCTGGACATTCAATTCCGTACTTGGGCTGAGCACGTCCTATTCCGTCTTAGTTATTCCGCTCTGGATTCCTACCAGAACATATATCTATACAGCAGCGCCTCCTATTGCGCAGACTCCACTCGTAGCTATAGTACTCCAGCTCATCATATAAATCCAAAATGGCTCTCCCCGGTTGCAAGAATATCGTCATCCTGGGCGGCAGCTATGTCGGTTCGTCCTCCCCGTAGTCCACTCTGCAATATCAAGATTCCCGTTCGAGTTAATTCTGACCCATCCTGATATCTCTAGGCGTCAATGCTGCTCAACAATTAGCGGCTGCCTTTGCTGGCCGCTTTCGAGTGATGCTGATTGAAAAGAATTCCCATTTCCAGCACCTCTTCGCTTTCCCACGCTTCGCCGTAACTGCCGGTGTGGATACCCACAAAGCTTTCATTCCTTATATGCCGGGAACCTTTGCTGCTTGCCCTCCTGGTTCCGGTACTGTGGTTCAAGCTAGAGCTTCCAACCTTACCAAATCCTCTGTACAGTTGGATAGAAAGGTCCTCTTAGATGGGTTGCTTACCGACAGCATCCCTTATTCCTTCCTGGTCAGTAAAATCACCCGAGCAAGCCCAAATCGCTTTCTGGAGCCTATTCTCAGCAACTTTGTTAATGCATTGCAGGTCGTCGCTACGGGTACCACGTTGACCCCACCATCCACCCTACCCGGGTCCGAGAAGCTGGATGGAGTTGCTTACCTACAAAAGCATGCACAACTCGTGAAGCAAAGCTCATCGATTGTCGTCATTGGTGGCGGTGCCGTCGGCGTGCAAATATCAACTGACATCAAAGAGCTTTATCCCGAGAAGTCGGTCACTTTAGTTCATTCTCGGGAGAATGTGATGAACAAGTACCACCACAAGCTGCACGAAATCATCAAAGAACGGTGTGCGGAACTGGGAATCAATCTTAAGTTAGGTTCGAGAGTGAAGGTCCCATCCGGGGGCTACCCGACAGATGGTAGCAGTTTTAAGGTGGAATTGGAAGATGGCTCAAGTATTCCTGGGGACTTGGCGGTAAAGCTCCGTTTCTGCAAGAATCCTTCTTTTCATACTAATACAAGGACTTCAGATTATCTGCACTGGCCAGACCCCACAGTCCAGTATTCTCCAATCACTCTCGCCCGGGTCTATCGATTCGAGCCGGTTCATCCGAACCTTGAAGACTCTCCAGATTAGTGACCCAGAGCACCCCAATATTTTTGCGATTGGAGATGTGGCAGACACTGGAGCACATAAAGCAGCCAGACCGTGAGTTTTGTTCTTGCCTTCCCGCTCTGATATTCCGACCTCCTATTAACACTGCAACAGAGGCGGAAAACAAGCTGGCATCGTCGTTAATAACATCCAACATCTTCTGAAAGATGAACCTCTCGAAAATTATGATGTGATAGACCCACCAGCCATTCATCTGACTCTGGGTATTGTAAGTGCTCCACCCTGTGACAGACTATCGGTATGAAAAACTCGACTTACGGTGAATCAGATCAAGAGTGTTGTGTTTGGAAATCCCCAGCCAGGCTCGTCCGAGCCTATGATTAAAAATAAAGACGATGGGTAAGCAATCGCCCCCCAATAGTAGAAAATTGCAGCAGGGCAGATCACTAATAAATTTGATTAGACAACTTGATATGAATATTAATGGCGTTTGGACGCGTAGAGGCGGTGGCCCTGACTCCATGTTATAGTTTCAAGCTGGTATGAGGACGGGTGATAAGGATAATCAGACATTGGTACATTTTGGTGGAAAACAAAGATATCCCTTTGAAACTTGTATTATAGTATTTTAGAGGCCAATGACTCTTGGTTTTGATATTTACAAGACGCTGTATATCATAGCCAAAACTCCAGGATGAACAGAGGGATAATATTAAAAATTATTTAAGTTCTTATGTATTATTAATCTGTTCTACAGTTTACAATATTTCTTCTGTTCTAGATTATCGATATTAGCTGGTATCTCCTTCGGTGTGACTACCCCCCCCCCCACCTACAACCAATGAACTAGCCATTCTTTCTGGGAGGAAGCGACTTTTGGATTATTGATGTCGATGGCAGGGCGAGGACCTGGTTTAACCTCGAGAAACGACGTGCGGTTAATTCGTAAATGATCTCGTCATTATTTGAACAACTCTGATTTCTTTGTCTAGCTTCGCAAGTGCGGTACACTCATATCTCTTTATGCCTGGGATCATAAAAATATCTTAGACTTGCGGCGAACAACATGACACTTAGGCTGTCGTAGGATCGAAATGACTGCAAGATCCTGTATTTATTATTTTGCTCCAGATAAACTATCTTCTGATGCAGCTGGTAATCGTGTCATAGACAATGAAATTGTTATCGTACGATGTTGACAGGAACAGGCAGCTTTGAGCCAGATGGCAAAAGTCAGCCAGTGGCCAAACCCCCATAGTCCTAAGCGTAGGTGGCTGAATAAAAACATCCAATCTACGCAAGATCTTATAGGGTTTGCAAAAGGACTGAGCCGCAGCTTCCGCTTCGTTTGGCATTTGATGTGGTATGCCTAGTTGTGGATGGACGTGCTTCCGCTGCCGTATCCACACAACACTAATAACCTTTCTCTCATTTAGCGACCGGAGACTTTATGCTAATCTGGGACTAGCCTCTCGACCCACCCATGAGTAAAAGGGTATCCCTTGTCTAGAGAGGATATAAGTCTTCGGTTTCAGTCCTTTGATCGAATATTAAAACCCCTACGATATCTAGGTAAGGACGCGCTCCCTTCTTCTCTGAACTCTTAGTTGCAGTGCCATCATGAGATTTGCTAGTAAGTGACAATCTACCCTACCGAAATTTGGAAACTAAGTTACTCACTTTGCATCTCAAACAGGCCCCAATGAACTGCGCACCATCATCAGAGAAGACCTCGGATTTTATAACTCTGTCCTCGTTGGCGGAGTCTATGAGTTTGAGGATGCAAAGGATGATTTCACCCAGCCCCAGTTCTTCATTGGACCCCTGAAATATTGTATCCATAAGCATGCTGCCTTGACAGTCATCGTCAAGGACAGTCACACAGAGAAAGCTTTTTACGAACGTGTGCCCACGATCAGTCTGAATAACCATATTCAAATCGTCCAGTATGATCCTCTTGGTGATAAGGAGCCGGCCTTGGACGAAACGACGACAATCGAGCAACACCTCCTTTCAATCCTCCAAGTACCATGGTCTTCTACTTATCCATCTTGGAAAGTAGTAATACTGCCTCTATCTACCTCAGAAAGCTCGGGTCAAAGTCGCTGTCTGATAACATTCGCCTTCTCCCACGCTCTAGGAGATGGGATAAGCGGGCTTGCATTTCATCATACTTTGCTTGAAGCATTCCGCAAATCAATCGATGGCGGCACGTCAATGTTACACACTACACCAGACCGAGAGTTGAATCCTGCTTTCGACACACCAGAACGACTTCCAATATCGTGGAGCTATCTCCTTGCACCATTATTAGGTGCTCTTCTACCGACATGGCTTGGAAGAATCCTCGGTCTCAAAGCGAGTGTTGCAAGCAACAACGCGGGTACGTGGACGGGTCCTCCCATGTTTGTCGACCCTAACGACCCCACGGCTACCCGTATCAAGCTGCTCGAGATTAGTAGCGCGGATGTCTCAAAGTCACTAAGTGTAGCGAGGAGGCACGGTGCGAAGCTAACAGCAGTCATGCACCAGCTGATAATCCGGGCTCTCGACAAAGCAATGCCCGATCCAAACATCACAAATTGGTTGTCGCACACAGCAATAAATATGAGACCTGCAGTAGGAATCTCAGATAATGAGATGGGGCTCTTCGTCACTGGGTTATTCCAGCCTCATCCTCGTGTCAGCGGGTCGTCACTTCTTTCCGAAGAGGACTGGATTGCTGCTCGCTTGATGACTGAAAAGCTGGCTGAGAGTGCAACACTCACCCAGGACCAGCCGATTGGCCTTCTGAGATACGTACCAAGCATACGAAAGTGGACGGTTGGAAAGCTTGGACAGCAGCGCGATGGCTCATACGACATTAGCAATTTGGGCGCATTTTCTGACGTGCAGGGAGACTCAAAGAGCGAAGGCTGGCGTTGCGAATTGACGAAAATGGTATTTACTCACTCCACGAGTCCTATTGCTGAGTCATTGGTTATTAGTGCTGTGAGCGTCAAAGGAGGAAGCTTGGTATTTTCGGTGGGGTGGAAGCCGGGTGCTTTAGGACTTCCTAAAGCTTCTGAGGATGAGTTTGTCGAGGGGATTTGTTCATCTTTACGTGAGAGCTTCAATACACTGGAATGATTACCCGTATTGCTCATAGAGGATGATGTAGAAGAGCTGTAATATTTCTATTCCATGTAACTTATTTTATTCACTTAATCTAGGCTCATCAGCCTTTCTCTTATCCTCGCAGATCTCATTAATATCAGGATCATCGGCTTAAATATACACAATCCCAAATTTACACCGAGTCCTTAAAATGTCAAGTAGCACCCTCTAGCACTTTAGATGATCCACACGGAATTCTATTCTCTCTCGTTTAATCAAATCCACCATTGTGGTTATCTACTTTATCCTACCACAAAGCTTCACAACAATTCTCCGAGGCTAATTCATACTATTGAACACATTATGAGGACACTAGTAAACAAACCTTAAATCCGGCTTCCAATCCGCAAACTGAAGCGGCACGCCTTATAGGATCTGAAATAATGGAACTGTGATGCTTGTTGGCTATTATTCTAGACACTAACTTGGTGGATGCAGACAAAAGTGGTCATGCTTGAAGTCCTAGCCGCCCTAATTCCCGCTTATAGCGGTAGCTTCTAATTCCCAGCCAGTAATGTTCGACATGTAATCTTATCTCAATATCATGAAACACATGCTTGGTTTAGCCACCTGCTCCTGCTAGAGATCATATGATCACGTGGTAGAGGGCGGTTAGAGGCGGTAGTATTTTTTAATAAGCTTGCAGGATCCCTTTACCTACCACGAAGACCGATCAAGTTGCAGAAGCAATTGATTGGTATTAACAAGGATCTAAAAATGGAGCAAAAAGAGGTTTAGGGGAGCTTGTGAGGTTATTTACAAATACTGCCGCGTCTAGTCGTCTGCGTGCCGGCTTGCTCTTGCTCTGGCACCCATGCCATCTAACAATCGCCAGGTGTTCAACCAAGTAAGTGATCTGTAATTTCATGACAGGACCGCAGAGAGTATCAGTAATCATCACGTGGTAATATGTAACCTGTAATCTTCACTTGTGGTCTCTGAGAGAGCCTCCTTGGTTTAGCCTTAGATTACAAGCTGTCGTATATTTGTAACAGAAATGCAGATTTCAAACCAAATCCAGGAGCCACTTGCACGATGGAAAGAATATAATAAAATTCTACTAGCGCTGACTCCTTGGGACTAAGCTAAACTAGGTACAGCAATTAATTACTTGCTGTAGAGTTTGATAGCTAGCATCTATAGAATAGTTAGTCTCTGTATATGGGCATCAGAAAGTACTAGTAATTCTCCTATCAGAAACAAGATAGACCTTTTTTTAACTCTAGCCTTTATAAAGATGGTTTGCCCTGCAATTGTAAGCGGCGATTCTGAAAGTGCCGATAGAATCGTACGATAGCTAGTATGTTGCATTAAATAATCTTGCATACGAGGAAATAGCCCTATCACCGCTTCTCCTGCCCTTTACTCTTCTTTATGGTAGGAAAGATAAGGCTGAAACAAAAATAGGAGTCAGATACTACATTATAGGACAGATTACGCTGTACCTTATGGAACTAGAATGCTTGGTATGAGACTCTGGATCAGAGATAGATTTCATAGGCGCCAACGAAAGTGGGTATTGTATTCGAGTCGGTAGCCCAAGCAGGATTAGCGAGCAGTTAAGTAAATATATTGACAATGCGGCATAATATTGAGCCTATAAACCACAAATCTAATTTACCTTAGTCCGCACGGTTCACAGGTTACGAAATTCATAAGGGCTAGTGCGGCTTGTTAGGTCAATTGAGGTTGAAGGTCCACCCCACGACAAGGAGCAGGAATGGCATCATACTAGTCTAAGTCTTCAAGGACAGGTGGACAACCGTCCTTGTGCTAGTGGTCTGGATTGACTTGAACATCGATAAGGGATATTCAAACCTTTTGAATATACCCTGTCTGGATTAACCAGGGACAGTCCGTATCAAACAAGACCGATGATACCTTGGGCCTCAAATTTCATTGAACAAGAAGTGTCACAAAGTGGTGATTATCTGCCTAAATCTGCCTCGTTTTTGACAGGAGTGTCTACAAGGGCCTCAAGCGAATCAATATCCACTAGTCGCAACCGTAGCAAATCAGATCAGCTTTCTTATGCTTAAATTATACTTATCAGGAGATGCGGCTGAAAAAACTTGCCCCATTCTGTGCCTTGTAAGGCGTAGGTGCTTAGTATATGCGTATCAAAAAGGGGAATCGGCCAATCTATACCCCTGGTGTATTTTGGTGGTAATTAGTTTGACCTTTTCCAACTTAAATCGTATTTGCAGAATTACCCAGAAAGGCAAGGTCGCTTTTAAATCCGAAAAACGGTTCGCTAGGAAGCTTTATTCTGCTGAATTTCTAGAATCTGTACGGACGTAAAAGCGTGGTTATTCCCCAGGTATATGACGCTTTATGCAATGCAGCTTGACTCCGGTTTCCCAGGGATGCATGAGCAAGGACAGCCCTCCGTAGTAGAGAAACGATACTAGGGTGTGGAGTGACTACAACCCGAGTTACATGAGGCTGTGTTGCCGGGTTCGATGCTCATAAACCCATCTATCGGTCTCTATATGGCATCTGAGGTGCTTTCTGTCAATCGTCAGACCTACACTCTTTTGAACACCCCATACCAGTCACTACCGCTTGTTTTTCATTGCAGCACTGTCATTTTTGGTTTTTTTTCTTTCTGTTTTAATATATTGTCATGGTGAACTTAACATATTTGCTTGGATGGGGGTTTCTGCTCCTTCCTCAAACAATAGCGACTAGTAGGTTTCCTAGATTCTACCACTAAGAATTGACTGATTGAAAATAGTCGTTAGACCACTGGCAATTGAGCCTATAGGAGAAGATATAGCGATAGTCCCGACTCGTGTAGGGAGAAGGGAGCAGGACTGGAGGAATGCTCTTGTAAATTCTACAACATCACATTGTGACCCTAGCACGATTACGCCAGCGCCAACGCCATGGTCATCATACTCGAGATCCTATCCAATATCTGGCTGTAATCCGATCTGGAGTGACTCAACTTATGGCACCCTCTCCTTTGGTCGTGATTGGTGTTATATGTAAGCATAATTGTGCCTCGTAAGTTGAAATCGAGACTATATTAAGTTGTCCCAGTCGTCCCCAAGAAGTTCATTTGGCTTACTGGCCTACGGGAGCCGCTGCTGGAAACCGCACGTACCCATCAACTACATATCTTAAGGATTGGGGTGTTACAATGTAAGTAGCTGGCATCACAAACCTCTCAACTAGTCTGATAGTCTTTAGGACGAGCGCTTCGATCTACTATATGGTTCATGAATTTGACGCAATCGATTGGTGTGGCCAGTTCCTTGGACCATCAGTTACCTCCTTCGTACACTCTTATGCTCTGACGGATGTGTCAACTTTGATGCCCTATGCCGACGACGCTGCAACAACCAGGATGGGTCCCCCAAGGCAACTACAGCTCAGCGATTTACGGACCGATTGTTCTACATAGGAGACTATTCCTGTAAAAAATCACAACACAATGACAGATGGTTGTAACGCTATTGTAGAGTTTAAGGAGGATATTATAACAGCATTGGCACAGAAGATGTAAGTCATACCTTGGAAGCCGCTTGAAATTGATTTAAGACTCTGTGATTAAACAACCCTGTTTAGTAATGGATGGCACACTTGCATAAGGGAATTCAACGGATACAACGGAATATTTGACCCTCCGGTCCCTGTGGCTGCTTGTACCGGCAGTGATGAGGAGTGTGGTAATGATGGCGCTGATTTGGTATTCCCTGCGCCATCTGGACAAGGAGTGTCCTCGTCGGCGCAAGCAGTAACAACTCAAACTACGAATAAGGAGACTACAACCTCTCCTACATCACAAGCAAAGACTTCACAAGCAGCACCATCTATGCCCGTCGAAATGGCGTCTCTATATGCAACTGCTGCTGTATCTACAGCACCAGAGACATCCAGTGCACTCGACACCTCGAGCACTACTGGTCCAAGCACCGAGCCTCAAGCCTCTACCTCGCCCCTAGGAGAAGCCAGTTCTTTCCAGCCAAGTGTAACTGTAGACAACCCCAAAACCGAATCAGAAGTAGTATCGTCGCCAAATCCTGCCACAACAGCAATCCCTATTGTTACCTTTTCCAATTCCGAGGTCATATCGGCCGTTCCTGGGGCTTCGTCCGTCGTGGTTGGAGCCCAAACAATTTCTCAGGGATCACCAGCTATTACAGTATCAGGAGAAGTTGTCAGTCTCGGCTCTTCAGGAGTGGTAGTCAGTAATACCGACAATGGAGAAGTTGTCACGCATCAGATTCCAGCTGCAACAACGGTGAATAATCCTGCACAAACTCTAGGAGTTGTAGCGGGACAGACAATCACTGCAGATGCTGTTGGAAAATCGACAGTAGCTATTGGCGGGCAGACACTGAGTATCGGTGGGGCGGCTATAGCAATGTCTGGACAGCAGATTGCTACTTTGGCAAGCGATGGACTAGTGGTTGCGGGTCCGGATGGAATAATCACAACCATGGCAATTGCCACGCCAGTTTCTGAAAATACTGTTCAAAAGTCGACAGTAGTCATTGGTGGCCAGACACTGAGCATCGGTGGAACAGCAGTAACAATGTCCGGAAATCGAGTTGTCACTTTGGCAAGCAGTGGATTGCTGGTTGCAGAGCCAAATGGATTGGTCACAACTATGGCGATTCCCACGCCTGTTTCTGAAGATACTGTTCAAAAGTCGACTGTAGTCATTGATGGCCAGACATTGAGTATCGGTGGAGAGGCAGTAACAATGTCTGGAAATCGGGTTGTCACTTTGGTAAGCAGTGGATTAGTGATTTCAGGTCCAAGTGGATTCATGACAACTATTACGAATGCCACAACTGCCACAGAGTTGGATGTCACGGCAACGTTTAAGAGTCTCACCGCAAGTATTTCAAAGGAGAGTGAGGTTGCCGCTAGTTTGACTTCAACTAGCGCTGCGACCACTATTGATCTTGGTCCCATTTCCACAGAAACACACAAAAATAATGGGATAGGGTCTACGGGATATGGAATGGTGGGTTGGTTAAGTTGTATGGCCACTGCATTTGCTATTCTTGTAGAGCTATTTTAAGACAAATCAAAATCTATCCAACAGAGAGATTTGTGTCATGCCTTATTTATGTGTTTATACAAATAATTGCTTTCTGCGTGCCTACACACTTTTCTCATCTACTCCATGTAAGAATACGAGCCCTACCAGAGAGGCAGAATTTTGAAGGACTTACAGGATGACATCTGTTTTAGAAGGAGAATGATAATGGCAACCAAAGTATTGAATTGATGAAGAGGACAAGAGTTGCCAGTGTCAACCTCACCACTGCCGGGTCCTTTCATAGTCTCAAAGTCTGCCTCGGCGTATCCATTCTTCGTAACCCAAGCACTTGGTCTGCAACAGCCTTACCAAGTGTTGTTCCTTTGCAAACTACTTGCGAAGCCCTACCGTTGTCATAAACGTGTACCAGGAAAATGAACGAACTTAGAGTTCATATGTTGCAGAATGCTGAGTATCCGAGTCCTTTTACTTGAGGTCTAATTGATGAAGATATTTGATACTGTTTGCATTGCCTGGCCCAGAATTCAAAGGCGTGTCCAGCCATCAATCGCTAAGCCTCCCACACCGGTACAATGTAGCGTTCGAATCTAGCAACTGGGCTGCGGCTGAGTTTCAGGTTGCAACGTGGTAATTAGCATGCAATCTGCCTGATGGGTGCAGCGGCAGCTAACCAAATACAACCTCATCCGATAAACCTTGCCTTTCAAGCTGATCCGACCTGCCTTTGTGTAATAACATTGTGATAAAATTGTGATAGCAAACGTTCCTCCAAGTTAATGATTGGACATTGCAAGTTGTACCTAACTGACCTCCTTATTTATGCATAACGGTCCAAGCTCTAGGACCTTCTAAAGTTGGGAATTGTGACCGGTGAACATGATCCGGTACACGAGTAACACCCGCTGCCTGTTCGTGAATGAATAAAGGCCAAACCCTCCAAAAGCTACGATTCCGCCTCGTCTGCCCTGGAGTAGTCGTGCGTACCCCGCGCCCCGCCTGTGCCGTGACGAGGGAGTGTCAACAATACTAGGGGAATCAATCCTGCACCCCTAACGAGCCTGTCCATCGACACAACAGCTAGAATCAAGTCACCTCTCGAGCGTAGTAGTACACTGCATAGGCAGAACGGCTAGCTAGCCCTAGGAACTATAATAAGCACATTTATTCCTACCTCGTGCTGCGCAGAAATTGAGCGGCGCTGAGCTGCCAGCCGGCCTCAAACGCGACCGAGTGACAAGAATTCCCGAGACCGCGTCCTTCCACCAGCTTTTCCTTCGCTACGAACCGGCGTCGATAAAATCCCCCTATACGACACTTGTAGCGCATTAACTGAAATATCTTCTACAAATTCAGAGCGGATTTATCTCGATTCGTTATAGCATTATTAAATAACGAACATAGAATCGAAAAGGCCGGAGTTTCTATATTACTAGAATTATTATCTTAGGCACAAGCGTTCAGTATACCAAATGGTTCAGATTTCCTTGATATTGACAATAATGGCGAGTGTTGTAGAAGCCTTCTGGGTAGATATGGATACCCTTTTCTTACTGGAACACCTTCCAATACATGGATACCCAAGGTCATACAGGAGTTCCAGCGCAAGGAAGCTGCATTGATGAATGAGGCATGGGTTGCCGGAAAAGAGAAAAGCGATCCTAATCTTGTTGGTAAGCTAAGACCAATTTTGCTCATTGCTTGCGAAAGAGAACTGCCAAATATGGAGAACGTCAAGTTCCTCGTAGAGGATGCGGGCGCCAGCGTTGATTCGTATGATTCTGAAGAGAGGGGAGGTGATACGGCTCTGCAATTTCTGGCTAGATCGCCCCACTGGTGGACCACTGTAGCGTTGAAATATTTGATCGACAAAGGAGCAGATGTCAAAGATAAGAACGCAAAGGATGAGACACCTCTTCAAATTGCGCACCCAAGAAAGCAGGAGACTCTACAGAATGCGCAAGAGGTAGAAGGATGCTAAGGTGAATCTGATAGTGTTTGAGTAGACTTTGAATATATAGGCTAGGTTTTTTATCAGTAGTGGTTTGGTGCTATTGATAAAAATAAGTTAGTAGTTTGTTTCTTGAAACATAAGTTCACAGTCGAAGTTTTGATAAGTAACAGCTAAGTGAATAGACTAGATAAGTAAAATCAACTGTTGGTTTACGTCAAGTAATGTAGGAATCAACTGTTAGGTCAACAGGTGTAAAATTGTTTCATAAGTGATAGATCCGGTGTGTATTGAAGAGAGTGTAAGGCAGAGAAGTATGAATTCCCCCTCGCCAGGAATGCTGTATGTAACATGTAACTAGGTCTCGTGAATGATTTTTAAATGACAGTGTCACACTGCAATTGTTCTATTAAAATTCTCCTCTACCCTTTCCAAAGTAGCCACCAGTTGCGACTTTCAACCATGGCACAGACTTGGCGTCGTATGTATTCGAACCGACCGTGTTACCCCACCAGTCGAAGATAATATTATTATAGCTCAGGCAGAAGAAGATGATGATTGTTGTGAGAGCAGTTCCAGTGTCCATGGCAGCTTGAAGGAGATCTGCGCGAGATTAAAGAGTTAGCACTGGCTCCTAGAGCGCATAAAAGGAAAGAATACTAACAGTTGTACCGCTTCCACCAGTCAAAAGCACGTTTTCGGATAAAGAAGTTGAACACAAAGCCAAAGATGAACCAAAGTGAGTATTGAGCTGCGCCATGTTAGTCTCTTTCAGGATTGTATCTATTTTAGATTAACGTACTGGTGTTGGCAGGAGGAATATTGCCTGCGGCATTGAAGAAGATTGGAACGTTAATATATCGAATCCAGCTATTTGGATATCTTCGATAGAGCATGTATACGAGTACAGTAACCACCGGCTATGCAAACCAAGTTAGTTAAGACTCTCAAAGTTGCAATACGAAAATTTGAAAACATGAACTTACACCGATTATGAAGAAGTACATGATACCGCTGTATACCTGGCCGTGCTGGAACATTCTTTGAGGACCGATCGCTCCCCAAATTAAGGAGGCATTGTATACAACCTTGGCGCCGTTGCATGTGAAGCGCTGTGTATTGGTCGACTTGCATAGGTCTTTGATATTACCCATCATCCATCGAAGGACTAGAGATTATAGATCAGCTTTCACCACATTATGCTATGCGATTTTAAAGGAATGAGTTTACCGCCAGTTTGAGTCATGGTCGCGAGAATTGTCGCATAAATCTGACCGAAGAAGAGAACACGAGGGGGGATTTTCTACGAGAGCAAGACTCAGTCAACGAATGGTTCAGTCTTTCAAGAGCCGAAAGTTGGACTTACCATATACTGCCCCAGCTTCAGATCTTGAGCAAAGTCCATGCCGTGTTTCACTGAGTTGTACCCGTAACACTTAACCATCATATTTGCAATAGGCTTTCCGGGCCAGGCGTAACCTGCAATAAGCTCCGTGATAATATTGAGGAAGCTGTAGATGAAAAAGTCAGTAATCATGAACAAGAACCCGGTAGAGAGGGGTTTGGTTCTCAACTGACATTCTTTGATTCGTAGTCCCCTCTAATATTCCTTCTGGGATAATGAGGAACACACCCATACCAAAGCACACGACGATAAATCCCCAGACTGGCAGGCCCGAGTCCCAGTGGTTGACTGTTACGATTCCCAGGGCAAGCACGACCAATGTCAACAGAATGTACCACCAATCAGGAACTTCCTTATACGAGCTCATTAGCCGCTTGTGGATGTCTTCTCCACCATGACGGGCGTTCTTGAGCTTGGCCCAAATTTCAGCTCCATTGTATAGATAAGTGTGGACAACAATAGCAGTTACAGCAGCGAAAGAAAGGGCATATGATAGCGAATATGACATAGAAATGTACATGGGAGAGTACTTTTCATATTTGCTGAGGACAAAGTTGAGGTTGGCGTCAACTACGCGAGTAATGTTGTACGTTTTGCCAGTGTTATCATACGTACTTGAGGACAAGAGAGGAAGGCTACAGATTTCAGTCATTAATCAGTCTTCCAAAGTCTATAAATTAAAAGAGCACGCGCAGTTACGAGCATGCAGAACGGGAGAAACAAATTGTTACTCACTAGGCACTATTCCACACGTTTGAGTAGTAAAGAATAGGTGACAGGAAAAGATAAAAGATCACGACTACAGCAAAGGCATTGCAGGTAATGTAGAAAGGCGTAGTGAGCGGGGTCCCAGCGTAATTAATCTGAGTCCAGTCGATGCTAATGGGTAGCAATCCAAGGCCCGAGTTCATCTAGCCAACACACACGAATTAGCGTATGCCTAACTAAGGTAGGAAGCCCAGTTCATATATTGCACTTTGATGCATGTGACTTACACCAAAGATCGTGTTGACTTTCTGGTTATTGGGTACAATCCATGTGATGAACGCGAACGTGCTCAGGCTTGTCCAGATATAATCTGGGAAGAAAAAGAGCACGAAGGCAAAAATGGTAAAGTAAGAGAAGAAACGGTATCGGCTCATCGTCCAGCCATTAGCAGGGGAACGGTCTTGGGGCCCATGGAGAGAGCGGAACAAGACTGTGGATGGAAGGGCTGCAGGCCATATGAGGGCGGCGGGGTAGACAAGGAATCGACGAGAGAGACCGGCGAGACCAAAGCTGTGTCAATATGTTAGAAAGGTAGATCTATATTTCGATCAACAGAAATATAGCAACGAAATTTTAGGAGAAAAGACGGTTAATTGTTTACGAAGGCTTGACCATGAACAAACTTTTCGCACAAGTGAGAAGTGCGCACAAGAAGGCTCATAACTTACCCGATCATCTGAGTCGTCAAAAGATAGAGGAAGCAGAATCCGGCTCCATAATCACGGTTCCAGTAAACCGGACTGATGATGGCTACTAGTGATCCTGAGGCATATGCCGCGCTGGCACTGACATTGACGCACTAAAAAAATAAGTCAAAGGTTAAAGATGACAAACTTGGGGAAGCGGGGTGGGTAACATAAGGAATGGAGAGACCACTGGCTAACAACTTACAATCACAATCAGGGCGTGCTCCTTAATCGTAAACCGGCCGGGGTTTATTTCGAACGTGAACCGGCCAAGAGGAATACGCCAACGAGGAAGCTTTTCCCATGCTCGGCCGACGGGGAAGACGAGTAATTGAGCTACAACATAACTGATTGAGAGAGATGGCTGGGGAAGATCAGAACTATGTTTTTGTATCACAATGGAAGGAAGTCAAGAATAGGAATAGAAACTCACGTAGCGAAGACCAAAGAACTGGTTGATGCCTGAAAACAGTGTGACGAAGATCGTAGTAAGGACCCAGGCTCGGACCGCTGTGGAAAAAGTGATCAGTACAGATCTATGCGGTCAAAGTGAAGAGGGATTATATGATTGCACTGACTGTTGCAGGGAATGCTTGGGTCGTCTGTGTTGTCGACACAAGCAGCTACTTCTGGAACTAAGTATATCAATCAGCCTTATAAGCCTCATCCACTTCAACCTCTCGGCTTGGCTCAATGCTTGATCTGCAGAACCCCCAACTCAACACGTAGCTTGATCTCTGGGTTAACTTTTGTATGGAAGTGAGGAGGACTTACAAGGTGACTGGTCGCCATCAACATTCCACTTGAATGCTTCGACCGGGGTCAATTCAGTCTTCTCCGCCCTATATACTAAGAGTTCTTGTTTCCCATCATTTTCACCATCCACGGCTTCGACATCCGATGTATCTGCTTGAATAACATCCTTCTTTGATGGGCCATTGGTCTCCTTGTGCAGACTCGAGATAGGACTCGAGGTCCCGTCTGAGTCGGTCTGGTGAATCTCAGCAGCAGGCATGGTTGCTGCAAAAGTGGGAATCTCTCACACTTTTTGCCAACGCGCAGATAAAAAGATAAGGAAAAATTATGAGCCGCAGATGCTCTCTCGAGAAAAGTAAAAGGAATGAACAGCAGAGAGTACGGATTACTGCAATAGATATGAATCCAGCAGGCCCGGTAAGCACGCACGTACATAGCCAAGATTTCAATTTGTTTTATCTTTATCACGCACAAAGCCTTACTAGTGGCGTGCTGATGGAGTCCCCGCATTGTGAGAGAGGTAGTCCCATGAGAAGGCATAGTATGGTTTTGTTGGTTCAACTTAGAAAGGAGAAAAGGTGGGTTATGATTGACAGGCTTAATTCAGACTTTCAGGTGCCGGTCGATTCAGTCAGTCGAGGCAATCAGTATAAGCTAAGTGGTGGACACAGAGTGGAGTCAACGTTAGGTAGGTCATTGCTTGGGAGATCAGTACAGCATGAACATGTCAGCTACGGGGTAATTACGGGCAGCATGCTGGAGATAGGTGGGAGGGAACGTTCCGTATGTCAATGTTGCTAAGTATAGTTAGTTCTACAGGAGTGGTAATGTGACAATAATTGTCTAATTTTAATATCCTTTCATGTTTGAAGTCGCAAGAGCATATCTGTTCTATTTCTCTTTCCCAGAAATAAAAAAAACAACAAGCGGAATCGAGGAACTAGGATTAGTTATTGGCCGTTGGGAAATGTTGTCATGGTCCTTACGATTGCGTGCTTTTGAACCTCGTACTTAGATCCGTTATTTCTTATGAAAAGAATAAGGTGGTGGGGTAATTAAAAGAATCACAGTGTAAAATGCAAAAAACCCCAGACTAGCTAAATATTACCGAGGTTAGTGTAGTATGCGATCGTATGGTAGTAGGAAGGAATTAGATTACATTGGTTGAAAGTATAAATGGACGGTCTGTATTACTATAGTAGAGCACCAGACTTTGGTGTTCGAGAATGAGCTTGTTGCTCAACCTCATTCATTAACTTGTCAAATCCCTATTATTGTCACAAAGCCTAAGTTTGAGTATGGTGCTGACTAATACCTTTTCTTCCTATTCTCGAAGAAAAGCATAAGTCGCACGGACAACCAGACCACCAGCAGTAAATTCAGAAGATGAGAATTGAGGAATAATCTTTCCTTGTTTTAATTCTATTTCAAGCAACGATGTAAGGGATCAATAGAGAGGCTGAGAATTGAGGGTATTGACATTGACATTGCAGAAAGAAGGCGAAGGTCTGCCTGGAGGTCTATTTACATGTAGATGCCTGTCGCGTGATCACATGACCCCTTTCTTTCAACAAATTCTACTATAGAGAGATCTCTTCTAAACTAATGGCATATCCTCCATTGGGGGATTGTGTATAATCGTACGAAATAAAAGTATTGGTAGACCAAATCTCGTCGATGATTGACGAATCCGTACCCCACTTATCATGCGAGGACCCTTCAACTCTTATCCAAATCAATCCTGTACCCGAACCCCCACCTTTGAGGCGGCGATAGTGTCCCGTGCTGAATGATATACACATATGGCGAAATCCCAATCCAGTCAGATCTTATTAATATTATTAATGACATCGGAGAGATTCCTATTTGGTGACCTGCGCGCAGCTTTCTCAACCCACTCTTGCGGCTGAGGTGACGAACGGCTGATACTATGCGCCGCGGTGTTTGGTGGTAAGTTGATTATGTATTCCAGGGCAGGGATGACGACACTTTTCACTTTATCTTTTGCTATCGCCATTAAACATTTCTTATTCCTTTATCCCCTCCCTCCGCCAACTGCAACTATTATAATTTATATGTAATTGTAGCTATATCAGTGTCAGCCAGAAGGAGACTGAGAAGATAGATAGAGATGGTTGCCTTCCTTTCCTCTTTCCTGCTTATCGCAGGCCTTGCTCGAGCATCTCAGATTGTTCTGTCCTCTGAGCCTGCTACTGGAAATATCCCCTATGTACTCCCTACGGAGCGCACATTCCTCCTCAATGTCCCTACGAACTACACACACGGGGAGCCCCATCCAGTCGTTTTCTCCTTTCATGGTGGTAAGTCTGTACCTTGTGCACGAAGCCGAAAATCGTATGGTTCTCTGTCGATGCCACTAATTGTGTTTTCACAATTCAAGTTCCTTATCGAAAAGTTACCATGCTGAACATTACGGCTGACTTGCGCAGCTGGCGGGTTCAGCGAGAAGCAGCAGCGTATTACTGAGCTCTCTGACCCAAGCTTGCGCATCGCGAGCAAGCCTTTCCTTACTGTCTATGCCCAGGGCGTTAATAACACAGAATGGGATATGAAGCATATTTGGAAGGGAGCACCATACGAGAATACAACAGTTGATGATGTAAGCTACTCTCTCTCCTCTCTAACCTTTCGGTCTAGTCTGCGAGAGGGGCTGTCAGATTCACCGATTTAAGATAACTATTTTTCTTACTCAAGTTAACCATTGTTGCAAGATTGCCTATGTCTACGATATAATCTCCGCAGTCTCCGCAACTTATAGTATCGATGAATCTCGCTTATACGCATGTGGGAAATCAAATGGCGGCGGCTTCACAGCACTTCTAGCCTGCCGTCCAGACACCTCCGCCATCTTCGCTGCTTTTGCCCCAGTCTCTCCAGCATTATACCAGGGCACATTTGCGTTTCATAATTGCTCACCATCCAATCCAGCGCCCATCCTGCACGCGCACGGTGTAGAAGACACCATTACTCCCTTTTTTGGACGCACTCCTGAAGGCGGCAGCTTTGGCCCTGAGCCAGACGTCCGCCTCTGGAGACGTCAGTGGACTGAGCGAAATGGGTGCAAAGGGAAATATGATGGAGAGTGGCCTCTTCCGCATGTGGAAGAAGTGCATCCCGGTGCTTGGGAGGAAATCTGGGATTGTCCTGGTGCTGAAGTGAGATCTTTGACTATAGAAGGATTAGGGCATGCTTGGCCTTCAACACTGGGCCTAGATTTGGCTGGAAGCCCTAACCATACAGCTAACTTCAACTTCACGACTCAGCATCTGATTCCCTTCTTTTCGAAACATTCTTTGAAGAAGTAAGCTAAGGCTTTTGAAAATCACCTAGGTCTTTATGGTCTACTCTTTGATACCTTCAACCAAGTGCGACTACGCACTATCTTATCTGGTATCTAGGATGATCATTAATCAAAGACCCTGCACAATGGACTTTTGGAACGACTCGCCGTCTGAGCTAAGTATCTGGGGGCTGTTGGTAAGCAACTCAACTCGGATAAAGATGCTGAGACGGTAAATAGTTATCTCCTGGTTGCGTACCTTTGGGAAGAAATGAGACCAGTATGTTGGGTGACTATAGGTTGCTTGTTAGACCCAAAATTAAGGAACGAGGTGACTGTGCTATATCACTTACTACATATTCTTCTGACCACTGATCAATTGTGAATAATGATCCACCTTTGAACCACAGGACGGGCGGTTTCTGGGAGTATGTCAGAGCAGGAAGAATCAACATTTGGAGTAGAGAGTTCTGAAATTAAATATTGCTCTGGATCTATTAAGGGCAGAAATACGATTCTCTATCCGCTGGCAGTTCTGCAGATCACTGAGTCGCACCTGAAGGAAAACCATTCTAATAGTGAACCTCAGACTCCGATTATATTTCTTACATGGTTACAGCGTCTCGTCGTTGGAGGATGGCTAGTACATGCAGACCTAGTATACCATTGTAGCACGGGAGATGCCCTTATCAGCCTACAGCCCAGAATTGCCTGCTTGTCATCGTTTAACGACTTCTTCTCTACCAGTTAGAAAAAAAGGCCTAGGCCGTACACCCTTACCTCGATTACACTGTAATCGAAGTTGTACTGTCACTGCTATATATAGTGAGTACAGTAATTTAATTCTATGCCATGCCGTCTCGATTACTACAGCGTTGGAGTAACAATGCACAGACCACCCATTTTCTCAAATAGGTGGGGAAAAACTTGGTTACTTGTCTAACAGGCAACACGTAGGCTGCCGTACTTGGGCTGGATCCCAGTATGACATAATCAATTAATCAATGTCTTAACATCATAACATTGCGCCTTGTCCATTTTATAATACCATTGCAAGTCTTGATATCAACCCGCACTTACCGCTTATCAACAAAAATGGGAAAGAAGCAAATATTCAGCCGAAGATCGAGGCTTACCCTAGGGGACTTCCTTCGCCTCGATCTTCCCATACCGGCCTATAGCCTCGCTCCTCAGTCGGTGCCTCTCCCAGCAGCCCAGAGCCATGGGCACCCGTCTACCGACCTTGCTATCATGGGTACAGATTATTTAAGGAATAATCCAACTCCAATGGAACTTCGCGCCCGCCATTTCAAAGGACTGTGCGTTGAATGTCAGATGATATTTGCTACATGGAAACAGCCGAGTGGAATTGGCATTCCCCGACACGAACGCAAGAATGCTCATCACAATTTCAAAGACCTCGAAAATTGCTGGTGCCCTCTGTGCAGAATGCTGTTGCGCAATTTACTCACGTATAACGAGAAGGCACTTCAAGCCCTCCGGTTGCCCGCGCATTACACCACAAGCAGCCATGTTAGAGTATACGAGCATATGCGTCATGCTCCTTGTTACTTCATCGAACTGATTTTCAAATTTGGCGGTTGGTGGCTTGCGCCGTCCTTTATGATGTTTGTCGCTGGTAAGCTCTACTGGGTTATTACTGGTATGCTCTTTTTAATAAGATACAGGTCGAGACACCCGTTCCACGGCAGAGACTTTACAATCATCTACAGACTGTAAGCCGATCTGGGATCTTACCACCAAATGGCTTCAAGTGTGTAGAGATTCGCATAAGGCATGTGGAATGATCCATTTGAGCAAGACATTGCCAACTCGGTTGCTGGACGTTGGCACAAATAAAAATGACCTCCGGCTGGTACTATCTAAATTTTTACCAGTTCATACACAATATGCAACATTGTCACATTGCTGGGGCTTAAACCCTTTTGTGAAGCTTACTCGGGAGAATTTTAATTCTTTTTTAGCCAACATTCAACTCAAGGACCTCTCCAAAACTTTCAGAGACGCTATAACGGCGGCACGAAATTTAGGATTTCAATATCTTTGGGTATGCCTCAAATAATTTCTTTTATTTAGAATTTAGAGGTAAATAAAGATCCAGCCCGTCCCAGAATTGGAAGGTGGTTTCTCAAAAAGTAGTGTTGACTCTCAAGGCAATATTAGATCGATAGCATGTGTATCATACAAGAGGACGAAGAAGATTGGCAGTATGAAGCAAGCACGATGAGCCAAATCTACTCAAATTCTAGTTTGAACTTCGCGGCTGCAGATTCTCCAGATGGGGATACCGGATGCTTCTTTGACGACCGACCAGATTTCCCCAACGCTTGGAAAGTAACTTTCCCATCTACGGGACCAGTTCCTCTAGCTACAATGCATTGGTATTCCTCAAAACGGGATATACAATCGAAACGGTATACATGGAATTGCATTGACGTTGGAACGAGAGCAGTAATTGACGAAAGCCAACTTGCCTCTCGGGCTTGGACTCTCCAAGAACGCTTGCTTTCTCCAAGAACACTGTATTTTGGCCGCGATCAAATCGCTTGGGAATGCCGAGCCTGTAATGCCTATGAAGCACTTCCCGATCTATTCGATGAGGGTATCATGAAATTGTCGCCAGGAAATTACTTTACACTCCTACAAGAAATCAACCCTTTAGCTAATGAGCACAACGTCAGGCAGTGGTCTGACATTGTAGAAAATTATAGCAAGAGGATGTTGACAGTTACTAGAGACAAGCTAGTCGCCATCTCTGGTTTAGCTCGGGTACTTTCCTCTGTGTATAGCACAAACTATGTTGCTGGACTGTGGGTAAAAGACTTGGTCAGATTACTAGCATGGCACATAAGAACCTCGAATCCGTCAGTTGCGAAGGATGTGGCAACGACTTACCGGGCACCATCTTGGTCTTGGGCCTCCGTAGACAGTGGAGTACTTTTTCCACGCGCCTTTGTATCACCACTTGAGGGTGATTATGCTGATTATATCGACAACCTTCCATGGCCACCGTTAGCTAAGGTATTAGGTACGTTTTCAGTGCCAAAAAGATTGGCAATCTCCTACTGCCTTGCTTCTACTGATTTGCACGGCCTCCTAACCGCTAGAAATATTCGCTACTAATTCCCTTCTGTAGAAGCCGTCACGACATACCCTAAGGATCAATTTGGTGAAGTCACTAGCGGCTTTGTTCGCCTCCGCGTTCAAGTTCTATTTAGAGCTACTGTTGATACCAAAAGATGGCTCCGCAATCGACAATTTCCAGTCCACATCCTTGGCTTGGGGAATATAAAGCAGTTCACTGCATACCCAGATTATGGCCTAGAGGATATTGACGGCGATTCGCTATTGATGCCACTTGTTGATGGAGCAAGAGAGTATCCATATGACTACCCAGAAATGCGAGGTCTCTTCGTAGAACGCGTTGAAGATGGTGTTTATCAAAGAAAGGGCGCGTGGCGTATAGGAGGAGAGTACTCGGACTCAGGATTTGAGGACTACAACAAGGTAACTAGTATGTGGCGGGCAGAAGGGGCAGATAGAATAGCAAACAGAACTATAGCTGGTCTCGCCGAAGGGGAATTTGTGAGCTTGTGGGACGGTAACGCCTATGTTCTTAAGATTATCTAAGATTATTATTATCATACGGCCCAAGATTACCCGCCCGGCTGGACCTCCAACCGCAGCGATTGATGCGAGCCCGTGCGCGAGGATCACGCTCGCATTGTAATCTAGATGAACTACATTACTTAAGAATAAAATCGAATTAGTCGACGAACCTTTCTCCTTTGATGGACTACCGGACTATTTCTGCAACTAGGACATTATAACGAAGGTCTAATAACTCCCCCACTTAGCATCTATAGACCATGCCCTAAATAAGATTTTTTAATAACGTATTTCCCAAGCGAGTTGAACACCCAAGCGAGTTGAACACTAGAACGCGCTACGCGTCATACTGCCTACATTATACTTACATCCTACAATGCTACAACCAAATCAAACCTTACCTTCTGATCAAGAAGGTCGTATTCTATTAGCTATTCAGGCACTTAAATTACATCAATTTAGAAGCATTCGAGCAGCTGCTAAGGCATACGACGCGTGCCATACCACCCTACGTAATCGAATGAACGGAATGCCTCCTCGACGCGATACCACCTCTAATACTTCAAGGCTTACTTCCTAAGAAGAGCTAGCTATTATACAATATATTCTCGACTTAGATACTCGTGGATTTCCTCCTCGACCTCAAGCTGTTCAAGAAATGGTAGATCTTCTTCTTGCCGAACGCGACGCGCCTCCTGTAGGAAAGAATTGGACCTCCAATTTCATCAAACGTCGTACAGAGATTAAGACGAAATTTAGTCGCAAATACGACTATAAGAGAGCTCTCTGCGAAGATCCAGTTATTATTGGGGACTGGTTTAAGCTCGTACGAAATATAATTACAAAATATAGAATAGTAGAGGAGGATATATATAACTTCGATAAAGCTGGATTTCTTATGGGAGTTATTGCTACTGCCAAAGTGGTTATAAGCTTAGAATCAAGGAGTCGGCCTAAGACTATACAACCAGGGAATCGAGAATGGGTCTCTATTATACAAGGTATCAATTCGTACGGCTGGGCACTACCTCCCTTTATTATTTTCAAAGGCCAAAACCACCTCTCAGCTTGGTACGAAGACTCTAGTCTCCCACAAGATTGGGTAATAACACTAAGTGAGAATGGGTGGACTACGAACGAAATTGGATTCCAATGGATTTAGCACTTTGATAGGCATACAAAGAGTCGTACAACTAGGAAATACCGACTTCTTATTCTAGACGGGCACGAGTCCTACTTATTAGCTCAATTCCAGTAATTCTATATAGAAAACAATATTATTATACTTTGTATGCCTCCGCATTCCTCTCATTTACTTCAGCCTTTGGACGTTGGTTGTTTTAGCCTATTAAAGGCGTCCTATAGCAAGCAAGTCGAGAATCTCGTTCGAGTCCGTATTCACTATATTACTAAGCTTGAGTTCCTCTCTATATTTAAGGAGGTATTTAAAGCTACCTTTATAAAGCAGAATATCAAAAGTGGATTCCGTGCTACTGGCTTAGTTCCATACGATCCAGAGAATGTCCTCTCTTATCTCGATCTTCAGTTAAATACACCACCGCCACTACCTCCTACCCAAGAGCCGGATTGGACCTCAAAGACACCACAGAATATAGCAGAGCTTGAATTCCAGACCTCATATATTAAAGACCGTATTATATAACACCAGAATAGTTCTCCAACTCCAATCAATAAGGCCTTTGACCAGCTTGTTAAAGGAGCTCAAATTATGATCCATTCGGCTACGCTTCTTAAGGCCGAGGTTAAAGCCTTACAAGAGGCAAACCAAGCTAAAAAAGAAGGGAAAGAAAGCGAAAGAGGCGTATATACCAAGGTGGAAGTCTTACAGTCGAAGAAGGTCAAGAGCTTATTCAAAGCACTCAAAATCAAAAGGATAAAGGAGATAGTACTATTCAGGCTGAAGGCTCAAAAGGACGACAGCGACGATGTAGACTATGTAACGAAACTGGACATAATGCTCGTATATGTAAACAAGCTTAGGATTCGATTGATATAGAATAAGTAGTGTTTTATAACTATATTATAGTTATAATCAAGGGTAATACATAGATAGTATGTTTTAGTGTTCAACTCGCTTGGGTGTTCAACTCGCTTGGGAAATACGTTATACAAAAAACGCCTGACGTGCGTTATGAGCGAGTAGGGTTAGTGAATCTGATCTACAAGAGCTAGTTTATGCAAGTCTTCGGTATCTGCAAGTCTTCGGTATAGCTAGGTGATTGGCATGTATAAATTAGTAAATAAATACAGTACGTGCGTGTGTGAGATTGCTTGTATAAATGTATGGGTGTCGGTACGTAAATTACGATACAAGTCATTAGGTATAGATTATGAACTTAAATTTACTTTAAGGATGACGTATAGCCCCTGATAGTTCCCGGCACTTATTAAGGTTATTCTTTAGAACTTTAGTAGAAAGCCTTACGTTCTTAGAACCGAACTATTAGGAGTGTAAATTTGGACCACTCGAACCAATCGGTGTCCAGGCTCGCGTAACTTTATCAGTAAGCTGAATTCAGGAATGTAATAGTCACGTATATCTGCCAACGGGATAGCCTCTGATTGTTCTTGGCATTTGTTAAGGTTATTCTTTAGAAATTCAGCAGGCAGCCTTGTTAACATTAACGGCCCCCCTTACGTTCTTAGCACCGAATTATAAAGAGCGTGGATTTGGGCCGCTCTAACCAATCGGTGTCCAGGATCGCGTAGCTCTATCAGTAGGCTAAATTCAGAAAGAATGTTGCAGTTACGTATATCTACCAATAAAACTGGATAGCCAGGCTTTTAGTATCGAATTATAAGGAGCGTGGATTTGGACCACTTTAACCAATCGGCATCCAGGCTCGCGTAACTTTATCAGTAAGCTGGATTTCGAAGGAATGTCGTAGTTGTGTATATCTGCTAATAAAAAGGGATGGCCGAGCTTTGAGCACCGAAATATAAGGAGCATGGATTTGGGCTGCTCTAACCAATCGGTGTCCAGGCTCGCGTAACTTTATCAGTAAGCTGAATTCTGAAGGAATGTCATAGTTGCGTATATCTCCCAATAGAAAGGGATTGCCAAGCTATATACCCAGGTATATATACATCCATTTGCGACGATGAGGATCTCTATATCTTTTGATTCATCACTATCACCATACCAGAACTCCAGTCTCAAATAGAAATTCGACGCCATTATCCTGTCTCATCTCAACCATACTGTCACTATCTAGCTTTCCCTACCTGCTAGTAATAACGACATTCTAGGCATCTAAGAATTCGAGCTTCAATCAGTATAATTTCTTTCAACCATGACCAACAACACAGTATCCCACTCTAGTAACGAGAAGGTCCAGAGCTTGACACCATCTCGTTTCCTGCAATGGTTTCGATTTGCGTGTTCAGAATATCGCCTTCTCTTTACAATCGTTTTTACACTCAACTTAGTGGGTGTCATTGATTTTCTTTTCTTTTGGCTTCGGAAAGGCTACCCAACCAACAATACATGTGCCTTGGCAACGTCTGTCAACCTCACCATCTCGATCGTTATCCGCGAGGAGCATATCGTCAACTTTCTTTACGCCGTTTGTACAGCTGTGCCCACTACAGCGCCATTATGGTTCCGTCGCCGTATAGGGAAGATCTATCATTTGGGCGGTCTTCATAGTGGATGTGCTGTAGCAGCAACTTTTTGGTTCGTTCTTTTATCAGTCGAACGCACAATCAGCTTCTGCTCCACAATATCAAAGAGCGCAGAACAATGGATTTCTGTCATCATCATCTATATTCTGGACTGTCTGCTCGTCTCCATGGTCGTTATGGCTCATCCGTCCATCCGCGCGAAATTCCACAACGCTTTTGAGATTATTCACAGACTTGCTGGTTGGTCAAGTTTGGCTTTACTATGGACTCTCACGGTCCTCGATGCCCACATGAATCGACGATCGACCGAGACACTTGCTTTTGCGTTATTTGGCAGTGCCAACATCTGGCTTCTGTTCATTACTACCTTCAGCATCATGATCACCTGGCTCAACTGCCGAAAACTCAAGGTTCAATCAGAACAACTTTCCAACCACGCTTTACGTATAAAGTTTGATTATGACACCCCTCAGCCAGGAACTACCATTCGATTGTCATCTAGCCCTCTCTTTGAATGGCACGCCTTTGCCACTTGGTCGCAGCCCGGCCAAAAAGGATTCTCCCTAATCATCTCTAATGCTGGCGACTGGACAAACCGTCTCATTAATGAACCGCCTCGAGAGATTTGGGCACGTCGAACACCAACTTGCGGAGTGCTACGTATAGCGCCCATGTTCAGAAGTGTCCTGCTTGTAGCAACAGGATCAGGAATCGCTCCCTGTTTACCAGTTATCATGGCAAACCAAACCCGTATTAGCCTTTTCTGGTCAACACGAGATCCACTAACGACATATGGATCTGAGATTGGGGGTATTGTGACAGCGCTAGGGAAGAATGCGTATATCCACAACACGTCGACAATGGGAAGACCATCTACGTTGCCACTAGTGCTACAGCAATATAAGGAGACGGAATCCGAGGCTGTGATAGTAATTTCAAATCCGAAGATGACTTTAAGACTAGTACAGGATTTGGAAGATCTAGGTGTACCAGCATTTGGTCCTATCTGGGATTCGTGATCACTTTTACTTTCCCTTGTATTGTGATAGGGCAAAATCACATGACAATCTTTATACATTAGGCCTGAAATGTAAGAAGTGTGGACAGGGGAGAAGAAGGACAAGGAGAGGATAAGGAACTGACCTTATCACTGTTATATCACTATTCATCCGGACTATTGAGAAGAAATCAACTTGAGTAGGGACGAACGCAACTTCGACAATAACAACTTACAATTCTTATTTCCTTCCGTTACAAGAAGAGCAGTTAAAACTATATAATGCTAAATTATATAATTATACAATTACTAGAAGATATCTTACAAGATTACAATCTACTCTCGTTAGCTTAAATACTCTACTTAGCTCTTTGTTTAACAGTAGTAACCTATCTTATAAGCAAGTATACTATGTATAAGTTACAACTGTACTATTTTCTACTAGTATACAACCTTTATACTTAATTTGATAATATCTATATTGTTTACTGTGATAGGGCGGGGTGACATCATAATTGCTGGGGCTGATCTAGGTATACATTAGGCCTAAATTTTAGGAACTGTCAACAAGGGAGAAGAAGAGAACGAAGGATAAAGGGAGGATAAGCAAACGCCTCAATAGTAAGGTTATTTAGAGAATACATTATAAGGATACGCCTATAAAAGGGGAGACAATGTCACAGCCTGAACAAGGTTACGTACTATGAACGAGTACACAAGGATTTAGTACATAGATATCCTCAGCCTCTCGAATTAAGGGAGCTTCAGACATTAGTTTTTATTACAAATACTACTTACGTACGAACATACTACTTATCACATGCTTTCATTTCTCTCTACTTGTGTCTCTTGATCTGAGGTTACGTTTTCTTCACCTTTAATGAGGGCGTTTAGATATAAGAGAAGCGTATAAGGAGTAGAAACCTAAGTAATTCGCCTTAGTTTGAAGGTCGAGACGCTTAAATAGTAAGGTAGGCACTTAGAACTATAGGAAGGATGTGCTAGGCACTATTGCAAGGTACCGGAAGAGCCTCTTCCATAGACGGCAGTTATAAATTCAGGTCAAAAGATTCCTAAGGATTTTAGATTGGAGATACTAGAAAGTAGAATATATAGGGTTCGAGGGATAGGCGGATTGCCATAGGCCGCTATTTCCAAGAGCTAGAGTGCCTTTAGGATCCAAAGCATTCTTGATCTTCTCGGTCAACTTCATTTATACGTCTGCAACTTGATATATGAGAGTAATATGCGTTCGATACTCCCCCCAGCCATGCTCAGCTATATCCCGGATGATAGTTCGAATTAGCCATTTTGCCTTGTCTCTGTATTCTTTATTTTTTTCGATCATATACCTTACTCACAAGATGATGTAACTCACGTATTCCTTGGTTCTGGTCAGCTGTACCGCGAGAGGCGAGACAGTACGAACTTACTAACAGTGAAAGTTGCAATGAAGTCAATGCCAGCCCCAGGTGTTTTGTTTGTGATAAAATACTGTAACATCCATTATTTCCCAGAAAGCTTGGCAATTGGTGTGAAGAATAAATGAGCACCATTTGGCACCCAGTCGGCCCATTTCAGCTCATCGAGCGAGGGAATACCCTGAAGGGTGTTGTTTTTGAGTGTTCAGCTGAGATTGTACTACCACTGCTACATGTAGTTTATACAGTAACATTAATATAGGTCTACGTCAGGCTATCACGATTACAATAATCAAGGTAGGGATGCACAGGCTACCCATTTTCTCAACCGAGTGAGGTAAAACTCGGCTACAACACAAACAGGAGGTTCTCGAGGATGTAAGGGTGTGATGACTCTAAGAAGTTAACTTCCCAAGATAGTAATCCTTGTTACAATTCTAATTTTGTCGTCCTTATATCTTCTTTTGCTTGTTAATTGCTGCTGATATGAAGCCAAAGTATGGCTTGCTGGGCTTCAAGACCCGGGACAAATATTCTGGGTGGAACTGCACACCTACATACCAAGGATGGTCCTTCAGCTCAATAATTTCCATCCGTTCACCTTGCTCATCTTTGCCGACAAATTGGAGACCGGCATTGGTAAGACGCTCGATGTACTCGGGGTTGACTTCATAGCGATGGCGATGGCGCTCGTTAATAACCTCTTTATCATCGTGGAACCCCCGGAGTTTTGACCACTCGCTACCTTTTTGGTAGACAGTTGCTCGGCTACCGAGTCTCATTGTGCCGCCCATATTTGTGGCATCAATCTCCGGCATGAAGATTATCACTGGGTTTACACAATCTGGAGAGAACTCAACAGAGTTCGCTCCAGGAATGTTGCACATATGACGTGCGAACTCTATGACGGCAATTTGCATGCCCAGGCATATTCCAAGGTAGGGAGATTCGTTCTCCCTAGCCCATCGTGCAGCTAAGATCATTCCTTCTATGCCACGCTCACCGAATCCACCAGGTACGAGAATCCCATCTGCTTTGTAGACTTTTTTCCAGGCCAGATGATAGTCATGCTCGCTAGTTACAAGAGTAGCCTCTTCCAAGTGTGAGGCTTCGACGGTAGTAAGGTTAAGCTTGCGCTTCAAAGCCATTACTGAATGTTCTAGTGACTTGAGAACAGTGATGTACGAGTCCATGAAGCTAGTATACTTCCCAACTAAGACGATAGTTACGGTCTCAGAAATGTCCGACTGAGGTGCTGTCAAAGCCTTCCAATCTTTCCACATGTTGGCGCCCTTTAGAGTCTGCTCTGGGGTTATCGTCAGGAGATCGAGCTGGAGAGGTTTAGAAAGCGAAGCAAGCAAGCCTTGTTCTTCGAGTAAGGCGGGAACATAATATGTCGACTTAACATTGTGCACAGCTATAATGTCGGCTTGTTCTAGATCGCATAATGTAGCAACCTTATCTATAGTAGATTTATAGAGCGGTACTTCACAACGGCATACAATCTTGATACAATTATTAGTAATAATTCGACCCGATAGAATATACTTACTAAGTCTGGCTTTAGACCGGTAGATAGTACTGCTTTCATAGCTGCTTGCGTTGGCTTTGTCTTTTGCTCTTCATTCATTATTCGTGGGACCAAAGTAACAAGTGCGTGTAGAAAGTTATCTCTACCGACTTTTTGCCGTAGTCTCCTCAATGCTTCAAGGAATGGTGCATTCTCTATGTCACCTGCAGTTCCTCCAAGCTCGATTACACATATATCCGGTGTCTGTTGTGTCTCGTCAACTGGGATGCGAGCCACGCGGACTATCCAGTCTACTATTGCGTTGACAAGATCTGGAACGATCTGTACAGTTTTTCCTAGATATGCCCCGCGTCTCTCGGCCTGGATAATATGCTGGTACATCTTTCCGGTGGTAATGTTGTGTTCGCGCGTTAAGGTAATGTTTAGGTAGCGTTCGTAGTTGCCTAGATCGAGGTCTACCTCGCCACCATCATCGAGTACAAATACTTCACCGTGTTCAGCTGGTGCCATGGTTCCAGCATCAACGTTGATATATGGGTCAATCTTGACCATTGTCACGTTCAACCCCATTGATTTGAGTAGTAGGCCGGTACTAGAGGCTTCGTGGGTTTAGTGTGATCCGCGACATGGGAGAGATACTGGAAACCAATATATGTCCAATGTGCTCTACTTACCAATAATGCCTTTCCCGACACCACTTACTACGCCTGTAAAGGGTTATTATTACCATGCTTCAGCTTAGATACGCGACGGCTCACCTCCGGATACCAAGATGTATTTCATGATTGCTGAAATCAACGAACTTCACACGAAGACTGAAATTATATTTTAGAGGAGAGAGTTACAGCAGAAGAAAAGCCTTTTTTATGTTCCTGATCCAAATAGGCAGCAGAGCGGTGGGGTTCTCAGGCAGGAGACGCGCTCAGCTACGCGAAGTACTTTCCCGTCGCGTTTTGGCAGCGTTAGGCTTCGCTGTGGAGAAGATTAATCATTCGCATGAATCACCCTTGACAACAGATCCAACCTACGCTGTTAGACACGATGCTTTTTTCACAACCCGCGGCCCAATGCCCAGTGCCAGGAATCTCCAGCAATAGAAGCTCGGTCCAATAAAAGATGGTCGAGCTCGAAAATTCTGACTCCTAGCAAGGATGCGGTCGTATATCCTACTTGCCTTAACCAGACCGCAAGAAAGGCCAGGGAAAGGGAAGGATCAGTGAAGGGAACAATTCTGTTTCCCAGTTTTTTGGAAAGTTCAAAATTGGCTCACAATCACGATAGGACATAAAAAGAACTACGTACTGCGTCTAGTGTCGAAAGAATTTACCTTCTCCCTTCCTCATTCTCTTCCTGTCCAGCAACTTCGCGGTTTCCCTCATCTCTGAAGTTCAGCCTGTTCAAATCCCCAGCTACTCGATCATAGGGTCCCAAGAGATGGCATACCTCTTTTGGTAGGCCTACAGATGTGGACCACAGAATATGCTCATTTGGAAAAAGGTTCTCGGTGCGGGATCCAACCTTCCGCAGCGGGGGTTCTTATTAGGAGGGGCCGGTGGAAGGATTTGCATGCAAGGGTTTATGCAACATGGAGTATTGGACATGTTTGGAAGGAGGACACGCGACCACTTTACTTCTAAGGTACTGCGGCGCCTCGTCAAAAGATTTAATCTGTCAGTGTACAGAATTTAAAGTGGATGGGAGTAAACCGCGTTATCATATCTACTTCTCATTTCACTTCACACTTCATGGCTTACACAAATTCCTGTTTTGGCCCCGCTCTACCTGCAAAATTCCTCCAACTTATGCGGCGGATATCGATCACACCAATGCCTCAAAGTCGAAACATGCCCGACTTGTACCTGTTGCTTGCAAGAAGGCTTGGAAAGATCTACACAGGTATGAATTCTAATTACGTCCTTCGAGATAAACGCCGTCATGAAGCAGGCATTCGTATCGTTGCTGCAACTTTTGAGAATGAATTCACTAGATATCTTGGTATTACCGTACAAGAAGGTCTTCCGCATCCTATGCTGATTGCCATACAACCTGCCGATCGTACCACGCCAGGAACAGCAAGTAATGCCTTTCGCAAGCATGTTATTGACTTAGCCAGTGTTCCCCAATTGAAGTCATGACTTCGCTTTTGCTTGATGAGCGGCCTGTTCGCACTATACTAAATTGGGTTACAACAGCATTAAGTAAGGTAAGCACTAATGACCGGATAATTTAAAATACACAGTTGAGGTCTTTTGGAAGAGGGTCAAGATCGTGATAGGACTCTAATCTACCTCAAGAATACTCCGAACAAACATAGACAATCTTGACATAGTCTCTTTTCTCGAACGACTAGTCTCTCGATTTCCGACGGGATAAACGTTGCTCACTAACTTCGACTCGGCCCGGCCCGCGATGTGGCAGTTCATCCGATGGCTAGTTACATTGCTAGAGTGCATATGGAATAATTTCCTTCGTGTGTGCGAGACTCAAGCAGAGAGAATTCCAGTCGTGGAATCGCAGGGAGATGGTGGCGAAACCAGCGCAAGATCCTGCGAGAAGGAAAGATTATCCAGCACTTTAAGAGTCACAGAAACATCTACCATGGAGTTTTGTTCGCACTGTTCCAACTTGATCCATCGGTGGCAAAATATAGGTAACACGTCTCATATCAAAGTCAGCCATTGTCAGAACTTTTTCATGCTGGAGTCCTCCGCACAAGCTGGATGTTCACTATGTGCACAATTCCTGGACGATAAGGACCAAGAAGCACGATCTCGCTACAGGTCGGTAACGGCCAATGCATTGGCTGCTGAAATTAAGATTTTTTCAAAAGTTCTGATTGAACCGGACTCGAATGACACAAAAAGCTGGCGTCTCACGCTTGAATTTAAAGGTTTTAATAGTGAACAGGTTGAAGGTGATGTATATATAAGTTGCATATTCTGTGTTCTAGCGATTCTTAGCCCTCGCACACGTAGGTGGCACCTTCTGGTAAAGCTACGTTGTAAACTGACTACCTAAAGTGATTCAACATAGCGGCACGCTGCGGAGATTTGGAAGCACGAAAGACGGCCTTCAACAAGCACTACATTGGTTTCAAGAATGTGACAGACGGCATAGCTGTTACAAGGCATCTAAGAAACCTCCTCATCGGCTCCTTCATATTGGCCAGAAGTCAGTCCGGTTGCACCTCACAAACGGAAATGCATATCGATATGCAACACTAAGCCACTGTTGGGGAAATGTGACAACACTGAAACTGACAAGCGGGAATTTCGGCTCCTTTTTAGACGGATTGCCGTGGGATCAGCTGAGCAGGTCTTTCCAAGATGCCATTGAAATCGTCTTGGGACTTGGGATACAATATATTTGGATAGATTCATTGTGTATCCGTCAAGATGATCCAAGGGATTGGCAAACGGAGTCAGCAGAGATGTGTAACATTTATCAAGGCTCATTTATCAACATCGCAGCTTCGGGCGCTGCCGATGGAAGTAAGGGGTGCTTCTTTGATCGTGATGATACGTGGATCTGTCACATACTCTTCCAAGCTGGTGGAAAGAGTCAACAATATATCTGCGTACCACAGAATATTTATGGAGTCCGGCAAGCTGATATGCCACTAATGCGCCGCGGTTGGGTCCTTCAAGAATGGCTTTTGGCATCTCGTACCATATTCTTCACATCGAAAGAACTCTTCTGGCTGTGCGGTGCCACACTCGCCTGTGAATCATTTCCTTCTGGCCTTCCCAAAAATTTTGCCCACGCAGCCAAACCCCAAATTAAGAGGGCATCATGGGAATGGATAGTTGGAGAGTATTCTCGATGCGAGCTTACGTTCAAGACAGACAAGCTGGTTGCAATCTCAGGAATAGCACAGTATATTGGAAGGAAAACGAGTCAAGAGTATAAGGCCGGGTTGTGGAAGAAGGACTTTGAGAGCCAGCTTTGTTGGCATATGGGCGACAAACGGACGCTTAAAGGCGAATTGCGACCTCATCCATATCGTGCACCAAGTTGGTCATGGGCCTCCACCGATGATAGAGTTGTACTTCCGACAAAGCTGAAGATCGGCTTATCGCAATTGTTCGTTAAAGTCGTAAATATCGAGATCGACCTCTCTGGCGACGATCCGTTCGGGGGGGTCAAATCTGCTGTATTGAAACTAAGCTCTAGCACTTTCATGTTTGGAAAAATACTCCCGAAAGGCATGTTCGAGATGTCTAGCCTCATTGTCGCACAGCAGACTATCGATTGCTGGGTCAATATGGATTACACTTGTCAGATGGATCAGCGATTTGTCATATTACCCATTGTCTACAATTATGGACGAGACTGTTATATCAACGCTCTCGTGCTAGAAACGATAGATGTTGCTAGACGGCATATCGAAGACAAAGAAAAGTCGTTCGACGCATTAGGAGAGCCAGTGCAAATATCAGTGGAGAATAATACTATGGGAGAACAATGGGGAAATACCACAGAAGATTCCAAGGGTAAGGTGAGGAATATATATGAGAGAGTCTACCAGAGAGCAGGACACTTGAGGGTCGAAGGTAAACAGACCTGTCGCGTGTTTGAGAAATTGATGAAATCGGACGACGCTCGGCAGGGAAATTATGAGATTAAAACGTTAAAAAGAAAATGGGACGGACAAACGGATTATGTTATTGAGTTACTCTAAAGCGTTGTCTTTCAAGACAACATTATATATCGTGTATTTCTCGTACAGAATTTGAGGTCACCTAGCGCTCAAAACAGGTTCAAGTCGAGTAAACTAATATTGATCATAGAGTTTACTATCAAAACCAAGTAAGCTTGGAAGTCAGAGTCAAGAGCACTATTGCTTGAAAAAGGGACTAATAAAAGCAATTCGTATATAATTATTAGTAATAATGAAAGGGTTACAAACTCAAGCAATAAAGTCTACTAATGCTAGGCTTGTAATTATACCTCGGTAAACTACTAGTACACTAACCTTGTTGTCTATTGGGGCGCGAGTTAAGCAAGCTATCTTGTGCTCTTCTAGTACAAATCAGATCGAAGAGATAAGCTATAGATGGGGACAATATTTCATTAACGGTAAATTGAAAGGCCAATTTCTAGATAAATGCTAAAGGTATTATGCCACGCGTCACATGACGTCGTATAACTGCCGGACATGCTGTATAAACCCTAGATACCTCGAGCACGTGACTGTATATGGGCTTTCGACTTCGTCTGTAATGGTCTCTTCTTTTTGAAACCTCTTTACTATACTATAATGCTGACCCAGATCTATTTATTACGCTGCGGGGTCTGAACGAGTAGCTTTGACTTTTCGATCAAGGAGATGATATATGTACGGTGCAAGACGCGTGGGTAAAGGTACACAAGCGGTAAAAGGTTCCGCCGTTACCGAGAAAAGTCTAATTATCGACCACGGTTTCATTTATTATATTACAAAGTCATCGAATCCTATTTCAGATTCACATTTATACTACAAGGGCCAAAGCTTAAAACCCGCTTTACTTCATTAATACAAGACTACAGTATAGCACATCTTCCAATCTAAGATGGCTACTTCTCAGATTAAAGACTGCAAGCTTTGCTTTATCGGCGGTGGTAACATGGGCGCCGCCATTATCGGAGGGCTACTCGCAAAGGGCAGCTCAACTAAGCAAAACATCGTTGTCTCGGAGCCGTGGGAAGTCAATCGAAAGAAGGTCCAAGAGAGTCTGGGTGTGCGCACCACGACGTCTAACGTCGAGGCCGCACAGGACGCCACTGTACTGGTCCTGGCCGTGAAGCCGCAGATCGCTAAGGGGGTTTGTCAGGAGTTAGCAGCCGCATGGAGCGACTCAAAAAGGCAGCAATTGCCCCTTATTGTGTCTATTGCCGGCGGCATCACTCTGGACGCTTTGACGCAATGGTTTACGGTCAACGATGGACGAGCTCCCAAGGTTGTCCGCGTGATGCCGAATACACCAGCTTTACTGGGTGAGGGTGCTTCCGGGTCCTTTGCTGGCCCTGGTGTCTCGCAGGACGAAAAGCAATTAGTGACGGAACTCTTGGAAGGTTTCAGTAAGACGTCAGAGTGGGTGGAAAGGGAGGAGTTAATCGATGTTGTTACTGGACTTTCAGGTATGCTCAGGCTTGTGCATTTAGTGCCAATACTCATGCAGTTGTATAGGATCCGGACCAGCTTACTTTTTCCTTCTCGTTGAGCACATGGTCTCTAGTGCTACTGCCCTAGGGCTGTCGAAAGAACAGGCTCAGCGACTTGCAACGCAGACATGTCTTGGTGCTGGGAGGATGCTCGTTGAATCACCCGAATCTCCTTCACAACTGCGTATTAACGTAACTAGTCCTAAGGGAACTACTGAAGCTGCTCTCAAGAGCTTTGCAGAATCGGGCTTTCAGGAAACCGTCAATGAGGCTATAAAGGCAGCTGTAGCCCGAGGCGAGGAGTTGGGTAAGGCAGCACTCGCGCCCACGGGACAGTGAGACGGTCTAAGAAGCTTCCTTGGCCATTCCAAAGTGTTGCAATATATATAATATTTATTGCAATACATATGATAATAGCTTTCCCAACGTGCTTGCAGTTATTACATTTGGTGGCTTGTATCAGTATTTGAACGTCAGCAGGATACGGTCGTATGAATGATATGGCAGATAGTATAGTGCAAATGATTGGTAGCGCCGAAAGCTAAACCGTGGTTTTGCTAACTCGTTTGAAGCTGATAACACAACTGGATAGTAAGAATGCTGCGAATTGTTATACTAATTTCTATGCCGATTAACGCAGCTATAAGCGGTGGGTTCAAATTTTCAACTCATCTATGGCGTGTGTATTTAGGTTAGTTAACCAGTGAGTTCGGTTTCGATTGAGCAGTCTATCAGAGTCAAAGATCATAATTTCCTTCTCAGTTAAAAACTAAGATAAGAGGAAAATATTCTTTGTGCCCACAATAATGTCGCTTCCGGCATACTCGCATTCTACAATACGTACAACCTCCATCTTCGTTTCTCCTACAATTCATTTCCTGGGTTACTGATAACCAGTTGACTGAATCATTAATTTTGACATGTATACATAGAAAGACCCCCACCAAGGCAGATTAGCAAGTAAAGTAAGGCAAATAAAATGGCAGTAAACACAGAACTAGTAAGCCATTAGTAAGCCAGTCAGCAGAGCTCGTAGAAGGACAACTCGCATGAACATTTGATCGTGAATGAGTATGAGGATTCAACATAGATAATTAAACATTGCGCTGCGATTGATGTAGATATCTGATTGAACCTTTTCATGAACTTGCCCCAATTATTGTCATTGGCAATCATAACGGATCCCTTTGAAATAACGAAGCCCTTGAATGGGCTTTTGGACATTTCTGTATCTTATAACTCAAGTAGCTATACTAAAGATTACTAGAAATACTTATCTTAAAAGGTGTCTTTCTCTAAGAGTACCTCTACCTAAATAGTACCTTCTTTCCAAGTATTATTCACTATAGGATAAAGGCACGTGCGTGCGCGAGTTTGCTTTAGCGGCGGATTTGCTAATAGACTTCTAAATACGCCTAGACAGGCAGGTGATTTATGCACTGATTAACCGACGAATTCCAACAAAGGATCCCGACCCATAAAAGCCATCTTTTCCTTCCTTTCCCCTCTCTCGATCAACAAAGCCTCGAAACAGTCGGTTATACAGAGGAATTGAAATCTCTTTACTCCCGGCCAGTCTAATACCTCAACTTGAGGCAACAGCTATGCCTCCATTTTGTCGCTCTCAGAACATCCCCGAGATTATCTATGGGACAGCATTCAAATCTGACAAGAGCAAAACACTTGTAGAGGCTGCTCTCAACGCCGGCTTTAGAGCAATCGACACAGCAGGTAGCAAGTCTACATATCGAGAAGAGCTGGTTGGAGAAGGCATTGCAGCAGCGCTGGCCACGGGAACGTTCCAGCGTAGCGATCTATTTGTGTGTACCCCATGTTTTGGTATCTCTTTGCTGCTCCATAACGCTTACATGCGAAGATTTCGTTTCATGCTCTACGTGTAATAATCCATAAACCGCTAACTAGAGAGCAAATAACTACCTCAGATCCAGACAAAGTTCTCACCGTTTAAGTCAGGCAGAAATCCAGCCATATACCCGTATGAGTATACAAAGAGTATCCCGGAGCAAGTAGCGCAGTCGATCGAGTCGTCGCTTGACAGCCTGGGCGTTACTTATATCGACTCGCTTGTCTTGCATTCGCTTTACCCAGATATCCAAGACACTTTAACGGCCTGGAAAGCGATGGAGGCTTCAGTGCCATCTAAAGTAAAATCTCTCGGTCTCTCTAATGCTGATCTTGAGTCGATTCGCCAAGTCTATGAGGTAGCTACTATTAAGCCTAGTGCCGTCCAAAATCGCTTTGTTCAAGATACGGCTGATCGGCCCAACCCAGCATTTCCTCCTGATTTGCCATATCCTATCGTTCCTTTTGACAGGGATGTTCGTGAGTACTGCCGGCAGCATAATATAGCTTACGCACCGTGGGGCATGCTGTGGGGAAGTCTGGACGTTCTTGAAGGCCCTAGCCAGCTGATGTCCAAGGCTGGGAGAGAACTCGGTATCTCAAGAGAAATTGTGTGCTATGCACTTGTGAGAAGCTTGGGGGGCTGCCAAATGAGTCTTTTGTGCGGTACGTCCAATGAAGGGAGAATGAACGAGACTCTAGAAGGGCTCACCAAGGTGAAGAAGTATTTGGCAGAGAGTAAGGAGAATGCGGAGAAGTGGCAAGGCTTTGTTAATTGCTTGAAGGAAATTGTTGATGGCACCGAAAATGCTAAGGAGGAAATAGAGGAGATGAGCACATGATAGAGCTTAATGAATTAATACTGGGACAAATTCTGGGACGTTGTAATTTGGTGTCAACTATAGCTTGGTTTATTAGTGTCTCATCTTTGGGCAGTAGTTCGAGCGCAGAAGAAGACTAAGAGTATAGAGTTCCGAGAAAATGCAATTTGACTAGTATGGGAGAGCTCAAACTAGTCGTTGATTCTATACTATACTATAAAACGGATTCATCTCATAGCATTTCAAACATTGGCATATTCTTGTCAATCCTACCCCGAGGATTTAAACTTTGATTCTTCCAGAATATTAAGTATTCAGTTGCATTATTGTTCATTTCACGCCTTAGAAGTTCATTATATGTACACTGTCTTTCACAAGCCCAAGTAGGAAGGAAGGCCGTATGCCTTAGCATGACATAAAGAAGACAAATCAGGATGTTGTTTTCTACATTCTTAGGAGTTTTAGAGCTATTTGCTACTGATATGATCTAGAAGTCTGAATATTTGTGTGATTGTAGTGGCATCGGCTTGTACTGAAAGCTTTGTCAGGTAACATGGGTCAACATAAATATGTCCTAAGTCATGAAAAAGCTGGTCACAACTTTCATAAGTAGACTAAAACATACTGTCCTCTTGGCATATCTACAAAGTAATTGAATTCACTGAACACTGTCAAGGTTGGATACTCAGATGAGGTAAGCCGACTTTTGACTCCAATATCTAAATTGGAGCAATAATCTTACTTCTGGAATAGTACTTGATTCTATGACTCCTTGCTTGATAAATTTTGAAAATATTCCAATCAATTCATATCTATTCTAGACTTCGTACGTAAATCTGCCTGCTGTAAATCTTGCAACGCTAGTTGGAGCTGCAGCCAACACCATTTCATCCGATGACCTTGCAAACAAATGCACCATCATGGTTGTTCTGACGGTATATCGGACCGACTACGACCATATCCAAGCTGCAATATCAATTCCTCATCGCCATGCTATGATGGCACTCTGTGTCGCTCCCAGCCCGATCTTCTGTAAAGTTGGGTTTCACTGCTTCTTACTACCCAACCATTATCAAGGGGGCTATCAAGGGAGCCCCAGATAGTTTCCTATGGCGAGACACTGCTGTTTTTTAGTGAGAAATGCATGCTGTTCTGCAATTACATCTTGATGTTAACGTTACATTGTCCAGGTGAAGCAACTCGAAACACAGGGTATGGAGCCCGTAATACAAGGTAGCTGCAGAACCATGTTTTTTGATAGAGTGTTTTGAGTCAGACTTTAGGGTGCGTATTCTGCAATGAAGCTATGTAGCTGCATCTAGACTTCACGATAGCAAAGAAGCAGGAAGTAGTTTATCAATATCAGGTGTAAATTTATCTCTCGAGACCGCATTGAGCTCCGGTACAGCCACCCGACTTCTTCAGTAAAACAAGGAGTGAGTCTCTCTAAAGACCCCAATCCATCTTCTACTGTGACAGTTTTCAACACTTGAGCGCGTTTCAACTCCTGTGCGATAAATTAGAATGGATACCGAAGAAGAGCCCTTTCTAGGTGATGTCGACTCGCGTAACAGTTCCCAAAAATCTCTACATGAAAAGCCGACTAATAAAAAAAGGAAATGGATTTCAATACTCAGCAATGACAATTTGAAGTATACATTTTCCCTGAACTCGGTTGCTATTATGAACGCAGTTGCGATTGCGGCTAGTATTTATTGTTATTATGCCACATGGGAAAAACGTCTTGCGATTGATCGTTACTGCCCTGAAATTCCATACTATAAGTAAGCTATGATACTTTTCACTTGAGTCCTCATATTTTTTTTTCTTTAATAAAAGCTATGTCCGTACTTATATCTCTTAGCACCGGCGACTTCGTCCCTTCAGTGGTAACAGCAGCCATATGATTGCCATGGTAATAGTCCTTTTGGTGGGGAGCTTGGCACAGCGGAGTTGAATAGGGCCTGGGAAGAACTGAAAATTCGTATGGACCCAGTTCGAATGCATGCTAGATTACTCATAATGATGGTGTTGTTTAATAGATGAGGTTATCCGTGTCACAAACGACGACCTTGAACGCGTTTATGCCTACCATCCAAACTTCTTGAAACTGAAGAATGGAGGGTATATGGGAATCATGAGGGTGTTCTACGAAATTCATTGTTTGGTAAGACGACACAATTTTCTCGTTGAAAGAAATGCGTAGATTGTTGATTTCATTAAGACTGGACAAAACGAGAGTGGAAAGTAGAGCGTCCAGAGATGATGGATCACTTAGGTACGCCAGATTCTACTTTCAAATCAAATACAAGATGACATGCAATGTGTTTAAGACTAATAAAGGAATCCATCCAGATTACTGCTTGATGATACTACGATATGGTGCTACATGTAGAGCTGACCCCACTGTGGGCACTCTGTATTGGGGTCACGAAAATGGAAATAGACTGGATGCCACGCATTCTTATGCGAAGTGTAAAAGCCTGGAGAACAGGCTTATTCCTCGACGGTTGAAGATTGACAACGGGTTTGGTGAAGAACCCGTCACGCCTAATGGTCTGCGTGTAGATGTTATCTTGAACGATAATCTACATACTATCACTACACTAGGGGAAAAGGACTGATTGAGTAGATTAAACATAATCAAATGAGTTTTTTTCAGATCAAACATTGAAATATTCAAAAAAGAAAACAAAGTTTTGTTTTTAAATGATGTTGATATTCTCTTAACTAACTGTTGGAATATCGTTATATCACCTACACGTGATCACAACATTATCATACGGTAGATATATAAGGGTATATCACAATATCCCTACATATACATATATTTATAATATCGACGTACCATACGTATGTACATATACGTGCAAGGAGGCAATCACATATACAATACTACATATCGTAGGGAGGTTGGATCAATACCCTATTGGGGTACTTATACGACCTCCATAACGCTCACTTATAAGGAACATCTATGTTTTACCTCACCATTTTGACCTGTCTATTATAGCTACAGTTGAAATAAGAGGTATATAGATCAACCAACACCAACACTAACATTGTTACTGTGGATATACTCAATTTTGCAGTTTCCACAAAGCGGTGTTTGTTGTGGTGGTAAATCCTACAGAAATATGAAAAACATTTTACTGCGTTGTCTTCTCCTTGCAGCAAATCAGGACAGGTCTCTCGTCAACGTCTATTTCCTATCTTAGTGCCATTCCCAACCACTAGAGACATGAAGCCTGTGATAGTTGCACATCAGAATTTTCTTCTGATTCATGTCCTCTCAAAAATTTTCCGAGGTTCGGAGTATAGTTCGTTTCAGCTGCAGGACGAGGATCGTCGAATTACAATGCTGCTTGTAATATCTTCTGAAATGCGGATGTCACAACCTACATCGCCGCTACTAATTGCGTTTTGTTATTCTATATGACGTGCTATTTTATTGTGCTGGCACTGCATGGTCATAGGTACAGCACGACATTTTCCAGCTTGTAGTCCAGCGATATGGTTTGGAATGGAAGGTGGATGGTGAAAGAGGTCATTGGCAGATGAAAGCCGTTGCTATGCGATGAAGATCAGTGGAGATGGCCTCTGAAGTATCATATGGCAGTGAGAGTCATCGTGTCTGCAATGCAGCCTGTGGCCATAACATGAAAGAGATAGAGTTGTTGCAATGGTGAGAAAGTAAACTCATACAAGGGGCATTTTAAAGTGATTTAGCATGCCTGTCTTTTGTGGCAGGGAAGCTGCAGGGGGATGCTGCGGGGAGTGTAGGGGGTAGAGGAGCCGAGAGCGGCAAAGAATAGTACGAACAAACCCCGCAGCTCCCCACTTAGAAAGCCAATTTCTCGGCGCCACATACATGCCGCAACTTCTGGGCGATACACGCCTGGGCTAAGCAGTACAACACGAGTGGGTTTGAGATAAAGAGGTGGAATGACGAGGAGTTTCTGTGAATGTGAATTTATACAATATAATTCATAACCCTAGCAAGGAGTAGAACATATCAGATGATTTTGGAGAAACAACTAGAATGGTACTAGGCTGCAGGATTTCATCCCTTCCTTATAACCTTTTAGTCTTTATTCTTTGAATATATGCGTTCACTTTAAAAGTACACTTATTTTACTGTTCTATTCCTTTTAACTTCATTTTAAATAATAAATATTCAAACGAGTGCTTTGATACCTATACTTTAAGGCCTTGTAAGTGTTATATTTTATCTCTAATATGTCAAATGTTCGGTAGTGCCAGGCTGGTATATGTAGAGGCAATTAACCCATAGAGAATCCAATCCATACCTCTTTGTCACTCCCACGGCTTCAAGTACGGGTTTGGGCAGTCTTCCCCCCCCCCCCATATAACCTAGAGTGGTATATTTGATTACCCAAGACTGGCCTTCAATAGGTATTGGTTTCCTGACTGGGTGTTTCCTTAATGCAGTTGAGGAGCCTAAAATAGTGGGATTGGTTTGTTAGATTCTCAACGCGTGCAAGCCTTGCCATGCGCCTCTCAGCATATGTTAAGACACCAATCTACTTTACTAAGTTCGACCTATCGCCAATGTGTCATACTTCAAGTACTGCGGTTTTTTGGGTGCTATTTGAGAGTCGTTAGCTTGTAGTCAATGGATCACTCCTATGGCCGGGATGTCATAGGCTAGCTAGTTTTCCTCATATCCCCACAACGGGATTAAATAACTGCTTGAGGGTTAGATGGCACTAACCCAGCTCTGTGGAATCTATTCTAAGCATTCCGGGCTTTCATTGACAGAAGTATCGCAACCTAGAACGCTAGAAAGAATTCAATATCAGAAATATAGTTAACGTAAGCCTTGACAAAAGTTCGGTTTGTTGACTGTACGCTCATTTTAATACACTAAAACGTCCAACGTCAAGTTGTTGAGTTAAGTGAGAAGAGTGAGCAGGTAATTTAAGAGTTATAATGATATGAGCTCCACAATACCCCTAGGGTTTGGTTGATTCGTAGCTTTCGTGTCCATCAAGTACTAATATCCGATATATGGATCTTGACAAGGATAGCAGGGTTAAACAGATCTGAAGTATAACTAAATATCTAATTATCACGATAGGTAGAAAACCTTTAGAAGTGAGAAGTTGAGGAAATGCTTGTTGTAAAATAGCAATACGAAAAGTGCGTGCCCCTACCCGAAAATCTAAAGTCATTGATTTTAAACATACTCGCAGAGTTACTAGAGAAGGTGTGGGAACCTACGGTTGCCATGTAATTGCACTATTGGTAACGGAAATATTTTCCCTTTGTGAAGGATATGATCCCTTCAAAAGGATCAATCAAGTCACACAATCCCACTATCCCAAACACCCTCCTTCACACATACCTCAACATATTCTTCAAAAGATCTCGATGGCCTCCCTAACAGCCTTGGTATAGTATTATTAGTCCTTTCTTCAGCCCCCTCCCGAATCGCTGTATCCAACTGGGCTAACACTATAGCATAATCATCCGGCAGCCCCGCCTCACTTATACCAGCTGCTAACTCGGCTTCGGTGATATTTTCATGTATTATCTTGCGGCCTAGAGCATCACTTAATATCCTCGCGATCTATCGCTTGTCAGCCCATGTCACTTCATCATTTAACCAATTATTAGATAATACTAAGGGTGATGGGGGGGAGGTGGGGGAGGTTAGAGAATGCTCACATACCATATCATAAGAGAGCAATTGCGGACCAAGAAGGAGGTGTGTGGTGTTATGAGGAGTTTCGTCTGTAAGAGCTCGGAAAGCGACTTCTGCCACTTCATCTGCTGATAAGAAGGGAACTTTCCCGGACCCGGAAGCGGTGATTATCCGATTTTCATCCCGGATAGTATCTACATGTTGCATCTCGGAAAAATTTTCTGTGAGCTCGTCCGTCAGTCAGCCAGCCATCATTAGTCAACAGGAAAATCAGCCAGGCGCTACCAGTCAGTTAAACTAAAAGAAAAAAAACCCATCAATATTAAATAATATCCTACATAACACATCTCTTGAGTAGGAGCACTTTAAAAATAATGAGAAAGGGAAAGACACCATAGGAAGGAAATAGAAGTGATAGTGATAGTGATAAAACATACCCATGAACCATGTCGACCTCAAAATCCCCCAATCCACCCCAACACTCTTCACATAATCTCCAATCCTCCCTAGCAAAGGCCCATCTCCAACCTCCAACACACTCCCACTAAGAAACACCAGTCTCTTCACACCATTCTGGACCGCCAGATCAACTAGCTCCTTAATCGGGGGGAAACCATCTAGAAATGGAGGGGCAACTAGGAATATTGCTGAGATTGGAGGTAGGCCTTCTGTCTCGTTGCAGATACTGAAGGGGTTAATGAAGGTGCTACGGTCTTGCCAGTTGAATTTAACTTTGAGTCCTGTCGCTGTGTTTGTCTCAGCGCTAGAGGTGCTAGCAATGCTGGTGAACGGGACGCTAGGAGGATGTGATATTTCTGCAGTGGATTGCATGTAGAGTCTGAGTTGGCGAGAGAGAGCTTCCTCGCGATACGGGAAGAGATCTTGCCTGTGCCGGCGAGAAGGAGAATGGTAGTTGCAGCCATTGATTCTGTGAATCTTTCTTCCAAATCACCTTATCTCTAGTTCCTCTTCTTCAAAACTTGAATATGTTGTATAGTGCCTCTAAACTAAGCTCCGGGTGCGATGAATTTCATGGAGATTAAGAGATTCAAGAGCGCTAGGGACATTTGAGCTAAATAGATGTCACGGGAGCCGGTCACAAGCGGCAGTATTTGTGAATAACCTAATAGACTTCCCTTTTCCTTCTTTTTACTATATTCGTAGATTTGCGTCACTGGCAATTAACTACTCGTATGATCGACCAGTTTGATAGGAGTCTCGTACGTACTAAAAGACATACCGTTCTATGATGGAGAATACGGCAATAGCGGCCGTGATTGTAGGATGCTGCAGGGGAACATAAAGAAAATTTATTAACGAGAGGTTATTACTTTTATCGTTTCGCGACCCTTTGATAACTTATACTTATAAAAATAGGTGGAGAAGAGCATAATATGTTTCAGTTGAAACTTTCAGCTGTAGAATAGGAGATAAATATGTTCGATAGAAAACTAAGCCGATTGAAATGGAGGAATTTTATTACGGGAGTGGCGAATAAGCTGGTGACATTCATATTATATAGTCAAATTTTCTGTCTAATCTCGTGTATCATGCGGAATACATGATGAAGAAACCCGATTACATTGCCTGTTATTCCTAGTGGTTGATACACACAGATGCCATAGCAAGAAATGCTTCCATTTGAGATTGAAGATCCAGCCACTCATTCATGTCAATATACTTGAGCACTTTAGATGCCCACTCGTGCTGCTTTATTAGTTGTTGTATCCTTAGATACTTGCAAAGTCTCTTAGCATTCTTCACGTCAGCTTTAGCAAGCTAGATACGTCCGGACAAGTCTTCTAAGACTAGTTCAATATGTAATCAAGCATCTTGAAGGCGGCCCTCCATAATCAAAGACCAGAGCAGACTAATACCCGCCTTAAAGGGAACCGAGTAAAGAATTTTCTCGATATCTTCACCTAGTGTTAGACTCAGATCATAGTGGTTGGATACTTGCACTTGTCCATGAATCGAAGGCACTCCTCGAAACGACGAATTCCTTTTTATGCAGCACTGTTCTTGCGAGAGAGAGTTTCCATTTGGCATTTTGGATAGCATTAGTGCCATCCACCTGACGGCAGCCTTTGAATCAGAACCCTTGGGCAAACACATGCAGAAAAGGGTGAGTACCAGCCTCTGTGCTATATCAGTAGTTATAGCCAGAGAGTAGTGTAGAGACCTTGGGTGAAGTTCCAGCAATAACTTTCGATACTATCTTTACAAGATTGTATACGGTGCAATACTATTACATTTCTAGCTATGTGTGAAATAGGTACCGCCTCGCTTTAGAAAAAGGAACACGGTCTATTGTAATATGAACCTTATTAATACTCGTAGATGTGCGAGAGATGAACGACTTCAATACATCAAAAACGTTTAGCCTCGAACTCCCAAGCGTATGTGACAAGACCAAACTCTTTGAATGCCTATTAACATATCCATGTGTGAGCATTTCATACGGATATATAATAGTCTTTGATTTACCGTACGTTAGCGCTCTCTCGCTGACTATTCAATGCAGCTCGGAACGCAGTAAAAATCTAACCAGCCATATTCCTGATCTCTGGAATCGGCCTATCAGTGCGGCCCCTCTCGTTAAAGGATTGTAGAAGCCCCGAGGGAAAATGTCCCACGTCACGCATACCCTTCATATGTGGAGTCGCCGGATGCACAAGCTCCGAATATGTATCTCTGTATCTCAGCTAGGTGGGATAGTTGGAAAACAGTCAGGATAATTCAACACTTATTGTATTACAGTCCCACTATCAGTTGGTTTAAGACAGCCACTTGTCCCAACTATCGACCTCTCGCCCTTCCTAGAGACTGTGAGTCGGAAGATTTATGCTGTCGGCGTATCAGTGTGTCAAGTATATGTCAAGACGCCTTAAAAAAAATAAAGCACACGAAAGGCATAAAAGCTAACTTTACTTTGCTGTAAACTCGAGCATTAATTCCGTTTATAGTAAGGCCTCAATCAGAGCTTGTAGCACTCTACTGCAAGGCAAAAAAAATCATAAGAATAATAGGTAGGTTGCCTTAGTTGGTATTGTAATCAAGAATCGTGTTTCTTAAGGACGCGTAACAAGTGCAGGCTGCCAGGTGGAGAGGACCATGTAATCTGGTTCATAGCTGATAAATGCGCATCGATAGAGTTTTACCTACACATGTGTACCAAGACTGTGATATTTTGTAAGCGCCTCCTCTTCCGCACCCCGCCTTTATCACTAATCAAGATGATTCCATTGCAAAAAACAGATTAGCAAGCAACCCTGCAGACGGGAGCCTTATAAGCGCGGAGATTCCCGCTCGAGGTCTACATAAGAGCACAGCATACTTGGAAGAGCGACACGATCTATTTACATCTTTCACCCTTCTTCGCTTCCAGCTGTTGAATACTTGTACTCGCCTGGCACCACCAACCATCATGGTTCCTACATCGCAAACAGCGCTTCTCGTCACCGAGATTGGAAAACCGCTCCAACTCGTTACTAACCACCCAGTTCCCCAGCCAGGACCGAACCAGGTCCTCCTTAAGGTAAGGACTTAATCAACTGGACTATGACGAGTCTGAATCGCTCCGTCCTGACTGAGCTGTCTAGGTTACCATTAGCGGAGTTAACCCACACGACCAAAAAGCACGTGACATTGGCCTGTTTATTGCCAACAATCTCCCTGCCGTCATTACCAACGATGTTGTCGGTTTTGTAGTAGCCCTAGGCCCTGGTGTTTCACAATATAAACTCGGCGATCGCGTACTCTCCCACGCTGCGTTCCCCCAGGGGCTTTTCGTTCAGACGGGGCTGCAGGAATACGCCGTCCACGACGTTGGAGCTGGATTCAAAATCCCTGACAGCGTGAGCGATGACGAAGCAGCAACCCTACCCACAAACATCATCGCACCCCTATTTGGTCTCTTTGCTCACGATGGAGGGCTTGGAATTCCTGCACCGTGGACGCCAGAAGCCAAGAATTTTGATTATCCAGGCACGACATTGTTGATTCTCGGCGGTGGGAGCAACAATGGTAAATTTGCGGTGCAGTTGGCTAAACTTGCCGGCATTGGTAAGATTGTTGTTTATGGAGGACCTGTTGATGAATTAAAAGCATACGGGGCGACGGTCGTACTTGATCGTCATGGCAGCTATGACTCTGCTTTGCAGCGAATCTTACAGGAAGTGGGAGATGACTTACTCTACGCTTTCGACCCGATCAATCCACCTGATGGTCAAATTTTAGGACTTAATGCCTTGTCTAGCTCTAGGAAAGGCAAAATGACACGACTGCTGCCTCTTGGCCCGGTGGACGAAACAAAGGTGGTTGGTAAGAAAGCTGGGTTCGAGCTTATCAATGTCTTCGGAAGTTCTCAAACCAAACCTGATCTTGCGTATCCTTTCTGGGAGCAAGTACCTCAGTATCTAGTTGAGGGCAAGATCAAGCCGCTATCATTTGCAGTTAAGAAGGGTCTGGCTGCAGAGAACGTAAATGAAGTACTTGATCGGTATAGAGATGAAAAGGCTGTCATGAAAACACATATTCATCTTTAGTTCACAGTACCAGGCAATGAATGATAGGTTAAAAAACATCTTACAAGGAATTTCGGAATTGGGATAATTTCTATAACCTTCTGTTAATATTAGTATGGATTGTCTATTCAATAGCGTGCGAAGTCCTTCTATAGTGATATTATATTATGATAAATGTAACTCTTGGTTGATCTATACCTCTTATTTGAACTGTAAAAGACAGGTCAAAATTGTAAGGTAAAAAATGTAGATGATTCTTCTAAGTGAGTGTGATGGAGGTCTAATAGATACTCCTATTGAGTATCGATTCGACCTCCATTACAATAAAATCATGGTGTTTACATCCGAGCACACATAGATACACGTATGTGCTGTAATGATATTCCAAATGTATGCATATGTAGGTGGTGTAGCAATATACCCCTACATGCATGCCGTGTAACGATGTTCCAAAGACGTGCAGGTGATGTAACGATATTCCAACAGTAACAATAGTAATTGATTAAGTATAACTAAGTAAATCTTTATTAGTATTAGTAATACCGCATTCTAAATTACATCACGGACAATTGACTATCACTTTTACTAATATTAAAGTGACTTTAAAAAGAAAGCAAAAGTGAATTAGAACAATAGAACGATTTTAAGCTATTGATAATTTCTACATACCTAATAGTCAAGTAGATTTTATATCATAAAACTACATGTTAGCTTTAAAGCAAGAAAGCGATACTAAGAGAATTAATAGAGATTGGATTGAACTACCTGTGTCGGTCACGTCGAATGAAAGGGAAGACTGCACAGGAGGTCTATTTTAAGCCTGAGATACTTGGATTCTCTCATTGATCAATATAAGGGTAATCAAGATATGAGACTATGTACTCATTGATATCACTATACTAAAGGCTAATTCTATAGTACTGGATTGCCATTATATCAGACAGAGCGTTCTAGAAGTCTCCCAAGTACTGTTATGTGTTGAACTGGTAGGTAGCGATGTCCGTATCACAAGAGTGGTCGTAATATTGGTTGTTTGCAATTATCTAAATTGAAATTACTCGAAAAATACATATTGTCATATGATGCTTAGTTTGCATCATGTGGTTTGTCATCTATTGTAACCCGGTGACATGAATTTTATTTTCTAACAATTTCTAATGTAGAGGAACATATAGTTCTGATTAGGGTCAGAATAGTAAATGCTTAGAAATAGAGATACAAAGTAGTAGTCTATAGCAGCTCCTACGGACCAACTACCATAGAATAACGGCTATGATCGATCATACTAACAATTATCGGTACAGAAACTTAAAATAAGATTCTCGAACAAGTACGAAATAAGGGAAAGCCATGTTATATCAGGGTTCTCTTGAGTGTGCCTTCAAGTATGATATAAAACAGGCGAACAAGCACTGGGGCCGTGCGCCCGCTCCCCCCACCTTCCTCGGGTTCATTCTGGTAGAAGTACAGAATAATTGAAGGGGCGGGTTCTCCACTTAAAATGCGCCTTTGCAAGGACTTCATGCTTACTAATATACCAATTAGACTAGCCACGCTGACTTGCGATAAATCCGCTGCTTTCTCTCTTTTCATTAAGAAGGACGACATATAAGAGCTTGCTTCCGTTCTTGCCGCTAATTATCCTTAATAATCATGATGGACGAGACACAGCCTTTATTAGGTCATATCGACGACGATCAACATCACATAGATCAGGCGTTGCTTGAATTCAATCCGAATGGTGACCCAGATAATCCTTTAGAATGGCCAAAAGCCTATAAGCTAGGGGTTGTCTCATTGCTAGCATTCATGGCATTTACTGTGTGAGCTAAACCCAAATCCTCTGGAAGAAGTTGGACTCTAGCGTAAAAATTCCGTCCATAATTACTGACATTTGGCTTAAGAACGTTTACCTGTATTGGTGTTGTGCCAGTCGCCGAGCGGATCGTGCTCGACTTGGACGGCAAGGAGAGTAAATCGGCCAGTATCTTGCTGATTACTGTCTGGGAGCTTGGAGAAGCAGCTGGACCTCTCCTTATTGCCCCACTCTCAGAAATCTATGGGCGGTATCCTGTCTTCAATGTCACCAACATCATCTTCATTGTCGGCGTTATCCTTGGAGCTCTGAGCCAGACAGCGAACACCTTTATTTTTGCTCGCTTCTTGACTGGATTTGCTGTTGCTTCTAATGTGCTCAACCCTGCCATCGTGGGAGATATCTTCCCGTCTGAATCGCGAGCCTCGGGAATGACTCTTGTCATGGTAGCTCCACTCATCGGAGGCGCTATCGCTCCAGCAATTAGCGGCGCTATTGCTGAGTCGTTTGGATGGCGGACAATTCTTTGGATCAGTGCGTTCGTTGCTATCATTTGTGAAATACTTTTTTTCGCATTTCTCCGCGAGACCTACAAACCTTCCATCTTAGAGCGTAGAGCTGCCCGTTTACGGAAGGAGAGCAAAGATGGGTCGTTGGAACGTGGTTGGGCATCGGAGGATGCAGGGCCCACAATGTGGTGGTCAGTATTGCGGACTGCCATTATGCGGCCAGTGACTGTGTTGGTAGATTCTGTTGTGTTACAGGTTCTTTCATTTTATGGAGGAATAGTTTTTGCATTCTACTACATCATGGCTACAACGTTACCGCCGATTCTGAGGGACGTCTATGGATTTTCCCCAGCTATGATAGGTTCTGCTTTCATAACTTTCAGTAAGCATTTACAACTCCTCTTCTAAGACTATACTAATAGTGATAGGTGTCGGATCCGTTGGTGCAATCGTTGTATGCAATATCTTTCTTGACAACGTATATATTATGCTAGGAAATTCTCGCGGAGGAGGAACTGCTCATCCGGAGTATCGATTGCCCTTCATGATCGGAGGAGCTGCTCTCATGCCGGCAGTTGTAGCACTCTATGGATGGACACCATACGCTCAGTGGCCACTGTTTCTGCTTCTATTAGCCGTCGCGCTATTTGGGTATCTTATTATTTCCATCTGGGTGCCTTTGGCTTCATATATCGTGGACGCTTTTGGGCTTTATTCCGCTTCTGCGATGACGATGATTCTTGTCGCTCGCTGTCTCGGAGGAACTCTACTACCTCTGGCTATCCCTGGACTGACCGACGCACTTGGATTCGGGTATGGATTTCTGAGTTTGGGGGCTATTTATCTAGCCTTGCTACCTATTCCTATCGTAGTTATGCGCTATGGACAGCATTGGCGTCAGAAATCGCTATATACAAGCACTTCCTAGTACTTATCATCGTTATTAGCCTAATAATAAAGAGAAGCATTGATAAGCATGGAAAAAATTTAGCTTTCTTGTAAACTCTATCCACACAGATTTAGATATCCGCTAGCCTTGACTCTTAGTGGTGTGTACTATACTATCTAACCTGTCTTATCTCCATGTTGTTATTAATATTGTTGCACTTCTTGTATTACCGTACTATCAACATTCTCTGACGCATCAATGTCGGCTTGCTCCGCTATATTATGCTGGTCTGCTTTTCCTCGGAACAAAATTCGTCAAACTCTTCACCTAGACTCTGCAGACGACGCAACGATCAGTCAAAGACGGTGCTATCTTGTATCTTTGTATGCATGCCCCCACAAGCCCACAATAATGTCGATCAACGAACCAATAAGGTCTCTTTGCGCCATCGCCTCGTTGATAAGCAGAAGTTCTTTCTGCCTGACAAGGTACCGGTACCACTTACTCTATCAGGATGCCTAAATTGCGTGTATCAGTTGTGAGCCGACACCCTAATGTAATGAAAGCATAAGATATTCAACAGACACTTTCTATAAAGCTCACTTCCGACCTTATCTATCATGGAGAGATGATGATTAAATTTTACGAATGCCTCGAATCTCTAGTAGCAAAGAATGGCAAATACCCACGATATTGAATCGCTTCCCGCCGACGAGATGGCTCGTTGCTTCCCACCCGGCACAATTATCTTGGAAGATGGTAAGAGTCAACATTTTCGGAATTTTCCGGCATCGATGCTAGGAACCAAACCCTAGGGCTGATTTCTTACAGGGACAGTGAGCACCGGCCATGGTGACGGTCACTTAGTGTTCCTACCACGGCCGTCAAATGATCCTAACGATCCATTAGTACCTTATGCACTTTTATTCTAAAACTTGACGGCTGCTGATCTGTCTGCAGAATTGGTCCAATACACGCAAATATGTCAATTTTGCGATCATCTGCTTCTACACATTGATGATATTTGTTGTGTCGGTCTATGGTTCCACTTTGATTGAATCCTCCTAATTCGATTCGTAGAGTTGATGTTGGGTCCATTTGTTGGACCGCCTGGATCGAAGAGTTCGGGGTTACCTATAGCGATCTCAATAATGTCTACACTGTGAATCTTGCCGGCCTGGGTATCGGCTGTGTCTTCTTTATTCCCTTTGCTCTAAAGTACGGACGACGCAGCGTCTACATGGCCAGTGTCGTCACCTCCTTCGTTCTGGCTGTGTGGCTGGCGAAAGCTAATGGTCTCGGGGAGATGCTGGCAAATTCACTGTTGTCAGGGTTGGCTGGCGCAGCAAGTGAGACGTTGGTGCAGATGATGGTATGTTGGCTTAGATGGCTGACCCTCAAACTTCCATCGTAACATCTTCCAGGTTGCAGACATCTTCTCCGTGCATCAGTGGGGAAACTTCAATGGAATATATCTGGTTTGCGTAACTGGAGGTGTATGCAACCCACAAATCCCCTATCATCCTGTTTTTGAGACCATTTCCTAGCGGCTCAAGGCATATCTTGGTCCCGTGGCCTCTGGATATATCGTCAATGCTCAGGGCTGGCGATGGTTATTCTGGTGGTGTGCTATCTTTCTCGGACTTAGCGTCATCAGTGTCGTGTTCTTTCACGAAGAGACCAAGTATAAACCACTTTTGGTTGGCCAACCGGGGGGTTATCTTCGCGCTTCGACGAGCAAAATGGAAAGACAGATGTCGGGTCTAATAAGCTCCATAAATTACTGACGATCAAATCGGTATCACCTCCATTGACAATACCAATGAATACATATCGACAGCGGCTGAGGATGTTTACGACTAGTCCCGGTTCATTAGGCTCATTTTTGCGCCACACATACCAGCCCTTCACGGTTTTGTTCACAATACCAGTCGTCGCTTTTAAACCCTTGCAGTATGCCTCGGTCCTTACATGGTTTTCTATTATCGCTACTACTTCTCCCGTTATATTTGCGGCAGAGCCATAGGTGTTTTCATCTATAGGACTTGGGCTGCTTAATCTCCCCAGTTTTATAGGCGCTGTGCTTGGTGGCCTGTGGGGTGGTCAGCTTAGTGACTGGTCTATTCTGTTCTTTACTGGGCGTAACCAGGGCATATATGAGCCAGAGATGCGACTATACCTTACTGTGCTGCCTGCGTTGCTCGGTCCAGCATCAATCTGGCTTTATGGTTATACTGCACTGGAAGTGAGTTGAACAGAAAGCAATCTGGGGAGCTTTCATTATTAACGGATAACTTTAGGGAATGTTCTGGATTGTTCCATGTATTGGAATTGCTATAAATGAGTTTTCTTTGACGGCTCTTGTGATACTAGTTTGACATACTTAGTTGATTCATATAGCGAGGTGAGTCGACACCCCATCGTAGTACTTTACAGCATACTGATATGGTTTCCATTCGCAGATTGTAGGAGACGCTCTTGTTGGTGTTGCCTTCATGCGAAACTCTCTTTCTATGGTCGTTGTATTCTGCCCCACGCCGTGGATAAGCAGTGTTGGCTACAACAACATGTTCTGCTGGTTTCATTACGCTGGCCGTCAATCTAGTCGGCATCCCTATGGTCATTTTTAGGAAGAAATTCCGCGCGCGTTGTGCCGCGAGGTACGCAGTGCTCACGAGCAGACAATTTGACCCACGCGCAATCTAAAGTAGAGGAGGGCATGTCGCTCTTCGATGAATACTCTGCTTATAGCAAATGCCGGGCGGATACTGCACAAATTGGATCATTATCTAGGATTTCAGCAGGTCTTTCATAGTAAAATCTAGCAGAATCATACCCTAAGAGTATAAAGAAACAGTATGAAATCTACATAGATCAGTTCTTGTTGGTTTACGTAAAGTAACGTAATGGGTGACTCTCAAGTCAAACTAGGTTCAAGTAGTGTTCATAAGTTGTATAATCGATGATTCATTGAAGAGAGAGTGTGAGGCAGAGAGGTATAAATACCTCTCTTGTTAGGAGTACTATAGGTAACACATGTGACTAGGTCCCGTGATTGACTTGTAATGACATTCCGAAAGTTCTTCTATAAAATTGCATATTTTTAGCTCGTTTATGTTACTGAGGTTTTTTCTTATTCTATCTGACTTTTCTTGAATTGAAGTCAATTTCAGCAGGGTCGTGCTTCTCCAAAATTACCACATGCCAACATAGTTTGATTACTCGGGTAACCAAAACACCTGAACAAGCTAATCGTGCGGGAAACAAGGTCCCTGGTTGTTGTAAGTAATCAACTGCTATGTAATACGTTTTGCGCCCGAATCTCCTGGCCACCTTATTTTCTATATGTAGATATTTGGAGGGAGTTATTCCTACCTGTATCAGATCCCTGTCTAATTCCAATTCAATCGCCAACCTCCATACCATAAGATAAGGTACGTAGTATAACCCGTCGGCGGAAAGCCGTTGGTGGATGGTTCGGCCCCCGAGGAAACCGGCAATCCGAAACAAACTAGCCAATCATATCGCTTTACGCGCTGATACCAGAGATTAGAAGCGTAGTTCGAGACAGGTTAGCCAATCAAATCGCTTTACGCGCTGATACCAGAGTATTTGAGTGAGGGGGAGAATATCACTGCAATCGAAACAATTTACGCGATTATTATTGAGACTATGGGTTAGAATGGTCAACTTTCTGAGTATTGCTCTTGCAGATGGGTGAAATGTTGCGATCCAAAGCACACACCTGCTGGAGTGGTCAAGTCGGGCCAGCCGAACCATGGGATTGAGTGCATTTTTCACATAAAAGGACGTCGAAGCCCGACTAACCTTTGTACCAGATTCTCTATCCTCGCCTCTGTTATTTTCCTAGACGCCATCCAACCAAAAGTTTTTGAATCATTGACGAAGACACCGCTCTCTTATCATGGCCGACGGTAAGTTGTTATGTGTACTTCTTAATTATGTCTAATAACATGAAACAATATCAGAAATCCGAAAAAGCGTACAGGCTTGCTGTGACGCTGACCCTCAACTCCCCGGAACTAATCCTACTGTATCCTTTTGGCAAGAACCACCACATGCTACTCTTTCTAACATCCAATCTCCCAATCTCCAAGAATCAACCGATATTGTCGTCATCGGCTCCGGTATTCTTGTAGTGTGACTAGGACCCTGCTCGCAAATGTTCAATTTTCTGGAAAGCGAGTGACTATCCTCGAAGCAAGAACTCTGACTAGTGGCGCGACAGGTCGCAATGGAGGTCATTTGGTGTCTGCAGCTGGGCACGACTATCCTGAACAAGAAGCTGTTCTCGGTCGTAAAAGAGCAATCGAGGCGGCTAGGTTCAGTTTGCGCTGCGTTGAACGTGTTCGGGAGGTGGTTGCAACTTTGGACGGGGAGCTGTGAAAAGTCTGCGATTTGCGGGATGTTGAAAGCAAAACCAGCTTACAAGATGAATACTCAGTCCAGCAAGCTAGAGACGGACTGGCACTGTTCGAAGAAATGGTGCCGGAATACAAAGGTTACTACAAGCTTTTAGAGGGGAGGGCGGTTGCTGAGGTAAGTGCTCCCTGAATGGAAAACTGTATGAAAACTGACTGATGCTTGCTTGTAGGAGTATGGGTTTTGTAACTCTATTGCAGTTGTCACGGCTCGGGCTGCAGCTTTGTGGCCTTACAGACTCATTACGGGTATCTTCAACCATCTTCTAGCCAGCTACCCAGAGCGTCTAACCATTGAGACCTCAACGCCAGTGACGAGTGTAACTTATGATGCCGAGTCTCTGTACACCGTGATCACGCCCCGGGGCTCTATAAAAGCATCCGTGGTTATCTACTGCACGAATGGCCACACAAGTCACCTTCTTCCCAAATTGCGTGGCAAGTTATTTCCAATGCGAGGCACCATGTCTGTGCAAAAAGCCGGACCATCGTTTCCAAACTTAGTGTCAAGTCGTTCCTGGGGCACTCAGTCCCAGATGAGCCTGGATCTCAAATTCGGGATTTTCTCTACAGGCTTGATATACATCCACCAAAATGAATTTAGTGGAGATGTCTTCATTGGCGGAGAAAGACAGACGTATGATAAGTTGTTGTCGAGTGACGATACCTTTGTGCCCAGCATCTCGGCTGAAAACCTCTCAACAATTCTGCCTAAGATATTCAGTGGCTGGGATGATACTACGCCCGAGGTAAGGCGCATATGGTCTGGAGTGATGGGATTTACAGCAGATACATTGCCCTTGGTGGGACGCTTGACGGAGGGCATGACTGGCAGAGCGGGCACCGGGGAGTGGATTGCTGCTGGTTTCAACGGCTATGGAATGGACAAATGCTGGCTTACAGGAGAGGCTCTCGTGGGATTAATGGCAGGTGACAAAAACACTGTTGTGTTGCCGGAGGCATATGCTTTAACGGATGAGCGTATTCAATCTGGCATGGAGCAGAATTTTTGGGTCGATTCAATCGTTGGCCTCAGCGAACAGTCTATATAGCATTTTGCACCATAGAACCTTTCACAAATTCCACAAGAGACATTGATAAGATGGGTTTTACTTGAAAAGTATGAAGAAAGAATCCTGATTATGAGGCTGAGATTAGCCATGTATGTGTACAGAGCTCGGCACTGGATACGGAAGTGGAACTTTTCGTGTGTACATGCCTCTCTAGGCCTGCCTTATCTTACCTTGTCAACCCGATTGTCAGCACCTCCATCCCACCTCCCTGTTGTGCATTGTATCCTCTTTATCGTTGTACCAACTTCATCATTCGACCAGTTTTGCTATGCCGCATAGATCCCGCCCAAAACCACGTTTGCGCACCAAGTCTGGTTGTTTTACTTGTCGTCTGCGACGCAAGAAGTGCGACGAAAATCGGCCGAGGTGTCGTGGATGTGCTAGGAAGCAACGTGAGTGCATCTGGCCTACGCTATCTCATAATGACCGGAAAATCGAAAGCCAAAGCAGTTCCGATGTCAAGGATGCTCTAGAGCAAAGACATTATGATCAGAGCCTTGGAGAGCTTGATGATGTGTCAGTGTTATCCAAATATTCCCCACTTAAACATGCCGTTGCAGGCTGTTCAATACCCCGTACCAATCCGACAGATTTCACCTGTATCTCGGATGACTTCTTGCTCTATCACATTGAAACATACTTTGGACCTCGGCTTCTGCGGCCTCAGTCGCATCCCGTATACCGTGATTTCTCGTATGTTGCTAACCTGCGTGATCAAGGGATGCATGTTCGGAGCGCCTATATTGCCTGCAGTGCTCTACATCTATCATGGACTATGCCGCAGCTCAATAGAGTCGCCTTACAGAATTATAGCGCCGCTGTGAGTGGTCTACAAAAAGCTATAAGTAGAGGTCAGCTGAATGGCCTCGAGGATTCTGTTCTTGCAACTATTGCTTTCCTTTACATTTTCGAGGTGAAGTAGTGCCTGTGGATGAATAACCCTCATATTAATAAGGTAATAGAAATGGCATTGTGAATCGCTATCTCTTGTTGGCTGCATCTTGCTGGAGTGGCTCGCATTTTCTACCTTAGGAAGAAAAGTGACGAGGCTAGGGGTGTGGCTCCGATGCTGCCGTTCCATCGTATAATTGCTGAATCGTTCGTGTATCAAACGGCAACCCTATCTCTTCACTATGAAGCTGTTACAAAAGTCTCAAGAGAGTTTTCATGGTCAGATCTAGACTCTTACTTATCAATGAATTTGGTCGATGGAGTTCCGGACGCCACTTCTAGGTGCTCATTCGATACTCTTTCGCATTATGTTTGAGGTCTCTGGCCTATGTCGGCAAGCTTCAACGCCAGAGGTTATATCCGCTACGCGTAATTATGCGGCCCAACTCCTTCACATGCGAAATGAGTTGGATAAGGACGCCTACGAATCAGAGACCAGACTTTCTGGGGATGAGAATATCTCTCGACGTGAGACCCTGATATAGATCGTTGCCCTTCAAATTATAGTGCACAAAATTCTGAATTCAAAAACGAGAATAAAGGACTCAACTATACGCACACTCTCAGGGCAAGGATTATCATATCTAAGGGAGTTGAGCCCTTCACTGTTTGGCAACCCCTACCTTTGTTGGCCAATTATGGTCTTGGGTCATACAGTGATAGAAGCTGAAGATATTGCATTTTTAAAAGGACGACTTCTAGAGTTATGGCAGACGTCGTTTTGTGGGGAGGTTCGACGTAATGCCCGTATTGTCGAAAATGTCTGGGCTCGTAGAAAATCGCAGGCCCAGTTGGACGCTAGCCTAAGGAGGGCGTCATTCGAAGTCAGAGACTCGCTCGATGACCTGATCGGTTTAGTCAGCCCTACGACTTAAGATAACTTAGGGTATCTATTTTACTTAGTAGAAAAGCATAATAATCTCCCTACTTGAAAATAATAATTTTATTTTAGGCATTCCGTTCTTTGTTAGAGTCTCCTAAGCTTGAGTTGTTAGGAGATTGACTAGTACCTCTCGTGTAATATGTCTACTAGTACCTTGAGGAAAATCTAGATGTGCTCACTTTTCGCCCTCTGATACTAACTCTAGTACTATGCCTAGCCGTATCGCCGAGTGGTGTCGCGTGCGCGCGTAGCGTAGCCCGACCTATACGAGCCTCCCGGTAAGAAGAATAGATGCGATCCGCCCTCTCGCTGTTACGTCCTTGTGCCTTAGGATCTTTCGGTATACTACTATACCGAAAGGTCGAAGCTTATTTAGTATAAGAATAAGGTAAGAGCTTATAATCTATACTAGTTCCTTTTATAGATAAGTACTATAGGATAAACAGAGTACTAATAAATAGTAGAAGTATGTAACTAATTTAGATCAAGTTCAGGTATTGTTGGAACATCGATATACCACCTGCACGTGAGGTAACATTGTTACACCACTTGCATATATTGGTATATCGCTACGCTACCTATATATGCATACATTTGGAATATCGCTATACCACTTGCTTGTTCCCGTGGTTGCACTCGGATGCAAGCCCTATATCTGTATTACTACGGAGGTCGAATCGACACCCAGTAGGGGTATTTATAAGACCTCCATCACACTCACTTAGAAGAATCATCTATATTTTTTACCTTACCATTTTGACCTGAATATTACAGTTGAAATAAGAGGTATATAGATCATCCAACAGGTATAAAACAAATAATTAAAGTAAAGTACGAAGCTCTTATCTACTTGAGAACTACTTATTTAAGGTAAGGAGATACCTACCCTTTTCTATTTGTAGTGTATTTATTTCTAAGCAAGAGAATAAGAGACGCAGTATCTAAGTTAATCGTATAAGGATTCTAGGTACTAGATAATATTAATATTTTTGATCCGTAGTAGCTAGGCTACCGAGATAATTTTATATATAAAAAATGTTCATACAAAGCCTTAGGAAATAAACTTGGTAACTAGACTTTCAAGTATAAGTCTACTTAGATGACAAATATCGGTATATAATTAACTTGGTAGTATTTCCTTAATATCTACATTGTAAAGAGGTGGATAGGTGTAGTCAAAACACACAAGTATAAAGTAAGAGGGAAATTAGAGACTTCAAAGGTACAACGAGAAAGAAAGATGATTCCATTATAGCTATGTATGTAAGCGTAGCGAGAAACTAACTTACACGCGGAGCAACTATCTACTATCACCGCGCGACCAACCATCCTGCTCTGCCACAATAAGATAGAAGAAGATATTAGTTAAAATCACGTGAGATGGATCACAAGAGTGGTAAATTCCCTCCTTTACCTCACATCTGATAGAGAAAATAAGAACTACCTACAACACCGTATACCCTGTAATTGAAGCTTATGATGCTATTATGAGGTCTACCCGTTGTAAAAGTATACCAACAGTTATATTTACGGCTATTACTATTTGCTACCAAGCCATATTAGGATTTAGCGCGTGTTTCGGTAATTTGGAATCATATTGCTCTATTCCTGCATTGTCTACGCATACTGGTGTGGTAGACGAGGTATCATATAATCACAGTCAATTGTAGGTTCTATTTGGTTTATCAATCTCAAATCGTATACAATGGATATTACACCTGATGTACCGACACGGCCCATGGTCGGGATCGAACATACAGTTCACCTTTTTACCACTGAACAGCCCCTATAGCTGTCTCTGTGATGTTTGCAGGCGCATCTTCAATAATTGGATAGAATGCCATGTCGAAAAAACTGAGAAATTTCACCACTATTCTGAAATCTCCGAGATGGAACAAACTGTAGAGAATGGCTGTAGTCTTTATAGTCTTGTATTAGGCGGTCTGACCCTGGCCGACATAGCTGATATGGACCGAGACATCCATAGCATACTACTAGAGGATGGTCAAAATTGGGGAATCTCAGTTAAGTTTGGTTTCAAAAACGGACGGTTGGACGACCCTAAGGGCTTGGCTTAGGAATTTTCCTTTCCCCATATGAGAATGGCGGAAACCCTATCGACTTGAACACTGAGTCAGGCAGGTCAATTACGTAGCAGCATATGAATAGAATATGACTTTGCTAACTTACCGTAGCTTTCACTCCGTTTCCAATCAGCAGGTATATACTGGAAGAATCTACTGGTTCCAAGTCTCCTTGGGCGTGTTGCCTGTTCTGGCTCAAGCAATGCATGTAAGATGGGAATCACAGCCATTGCAGGCTGTCAGTATCATCGAAAAGGCGAAATAGGCTGCTTGATCTTGGCCTTAAGAGTAGAGACTTTTCGATCTCCTTATGTGGGAGCGATGAAATACCAGAAGACAAGATTACGTCACCCTGAGCCATTGCTGAGGCAAGATTGAACAGTTGCGGCTGACTCAGGCTTTTTTTTCCATCATTCAAGGTTTAGATTCCTAAACAGAGTCTCTCAAAGACCTTTCGGGAGGTTATAACTTTCGCTCGCAAACTTGGTATCAATTGGCTGTGGATTGATTTCTATGCATAATTCAAGATTCACTTGAAGACTAGAGGGTTGAGTCATCTAATATGCATAACATATACTCCAATTCTTTCTGCAACTTACCAGCCTCAGCAGCGAGAGATGGATCTAAAGGTTGCTTTATGACACCGAACCCTTAGGTAATTCAACCTTGCAAACTTCTGCTTGGCGGGCACACATTTTACGGGTTGGAGATTACTTTTGGCACTGGGCCCCGCAACGTTCTCCCGTCAGCTCAAGGGCATGGATCCTGCAAGAACGCTTTATGCCACGATGAATTCTCCATTTCGCAGGCAACCAGCTGTTCTGGGAGTGTAATGAGGTTACTGCGTTCTAGAAGCTCCCAGTTACTCGTCCACCAGCAACCGACAGGAGCGGAGATCTGAGATCCTTAAGCCGACTAGTGTTTGATTTTAGTATATCTCCATCAGAGGAAGACTACAGGCCAGACAGAAAGACAATTTTACGGACCTGGAACTACGTCATTCGCATGTATTCTCAAAGTCAATTGACCCATGAGAAGCACAAGTTCACCGCTCTGTGCGGTCTAACAAGTCAAGCGAGAGTACTACTTCAAGACTTGGACGTTACTGGTCTATGGTAACGGGATATTGAGTTTCAGTTGACATGGCGCGTAGATACATGTTCAGAGCCTTCCGGTAATATAATGGCAGAGAAAGTCTCTAGAAGAATCGTAACCACATATGCACCGAGTATCACAAGGCATTCTGATCTATCACTAAGCATAGGAAAGCCCCCCAACAACAGTGGGGGTCATAATTCTCCGCACACGGTCTATAGCCACCAAAATCTAGAATCGCCGATTCATTACGAATACACATCAATACCTTCAACTACAACCATAGTACCACCTACTCGCAATGCACCATTTCGAACTCCATGCCCCGAACTATCAGCTAACAAAGAAACTACCACACGAAGAAAGCACTAGTTCTTTGACGCATTAGCTCGTAGTACAAGTACAAAATTGCTACGTCGCATTTATGAGAACCTAGTATTGGGGAGTCTACAGGTCGCAATTGAAAGAAACAGTTCATAAATATAGGTTCACGCCTTCACAACAGGACTCGCGCTAAGGCTGGACGGGTATTATTTGAATTAAGGCTGGCCCAAAATGGGGCTACTTTAATTCTATTAGCTGACTACTGAGAGAGAAGATGACTTACAAATATCAATAGAATGAAAACCCCGGGCTGTTCTATAACGAGTTAATTGGATTTCTAGATTTGGAACGATGATATTCCAAAGGTAAATCCAAGAACCCAAGTTAAAGAACTAACTGCGGTGCTTCCCATTCTGCTGTTCGCGGCTTTATTTTTTGTCTTAAACGCAGACGAATTACTTGACATCCTGTTGTCTAAGGACTTGTACCGAATTAGTCAGCTGTACACTACAGGGAGTGACAGCCAGTAGGAGGACCTAGGTAACACTGAATCTAACATTTCCTTTCAGTCGGTAAAAGCCTTAGACAATGTGGACAAGCTCATGGAATTTTTAGGTATCCGAAATATTGGGAGCCTGCGTCGGCCATTGTCTATGTCCCGATGGGAAGGTTCTTGAGGCTTAGCCAAGCCACTAGAGAACCCCAATCGGATTTACACCTTGGAACTACGCTCAGTACCTGAACTAGCGAGCACTTTAATGCCACTAGAGGCAACCCACTCTTCCAGCGATGTTCTTCGTGTCTTCGAACCTAACTATATGCGGTCTTCATGAATCAGATTTCCGATTCGTACCTGAAGCTTAGATGAAGCGAGCAAAAGTATCAAACCTGTAAACCTGTTTGCTTACCATACGATGTCTCTACGATATCATTGCGTAGGTTACATATTCTTCCCTATTCCTTAGACCTCTGAATAGTATCATTTAATTCTTATTTTAGTTAATTTTAAGGTGTTCGCTTACTACAAAAGTCATAAATAGATACTACTTTGGAGGTCTCGATTTTGAGCATCTAGGTTAGATTGTAACAAGCTAACCAGTTAACCTGAATACTCAGCCACGCAAAAGATTACCCTGACTATGTCCGATCGCTTCTCTAGTCAGCAGTCAATAACGCTAGAAGTATCCACATTTTCCATAGAAAGTTCTCCGTCTCTTCCATTCTAACTATTCGCGGTGAAGAAAAAGCCTGGGTTCTGGTTTGTACCTGGAGCTTAAATTAAGCGAGCAAAATTTTCCCGCATTGGTGTTAGATACAGAAAAAAAAGCTGCAGGTTAACCAATCTCCCGGAGCTAATGGTAAAGTTATTAGCGATAACATTCAAGCGCTTAGATAGTATTCATGCGCTTACTGTCATGAAGTGCCAAATGTCATGACATGTCAAGAACAAATTTAGAAGCACTACAGCGCTAATACTGTGAAGCTATGATAGTATGTGGAATTGCAATGGAGTATCCTCTGAGAGCTCAGGTTTCTGGAATATATAATGATAGACGCTTACAACCAATATCAACTATCATTCGACAGCTTCTCATTCATTCATTCAACAGTCATTCATTCAATAGCTCCTTAATTATGCATTTCAACGCCAATGCTTTGGCTGCCGCTTTGGCCCTTCCTTCAGTAATCTCTGCTCTAGCTGTTCCAAATATGTCCGGGGTTGTGACTAAAGTTACAGCTGGTTTATCTAATACCATTAATCCCGTTATTGATCTCGGATATGCAAAATATCAGGGTATTCTAAACGCGGCTACTGGGTGAGTTTCTTAGATTAGAGAGTTAGGATTGGATTATACTAATAACGTGTAGCACCACCACTTACTATGGTCTCCGATACGCTGCTCCACCAACTGGAGCCAACAGATGGAAGGCCCCATTACCAATTGAAAAATATAACAATTACTCAGGAAACACAATATTGGATGCTACAACTCAAGGACCTGGATGTTACTCAATATCACCATCCTGGCTCGGCAATAGTGGTAGCTACACATCAGCTCCCAAGGGAAACTTCCAGGAAGATTGTCTTACTGTTGATGTGGTTGTACCTGCGGTTCCTCTGGGTACCAAGCTCCCTGTTGTTGTAGAGATCCATGGAGGAGGTAAGTTTCGCTGAAAATTTATCGACTCAACTAACAACAAACAGGATATATTCTTGGTACCGCTGCATCATATACCGGCTACGATATGGTCAGACACTCTCAAGGACAATTGATCTTTGTCGCAATTCAGTATCGCTTGAGCGGCTTTGGCTTCCTCTCCGGATCTGAGATCAAAGCCGCTGGTTCCGCTAATGCGGGTCTGCTCGACCAGAGAGCTGCACTTGAGTGGGTTCAGAGAAATATTGCCAAGTTTGGTGGAGATCCAACTAAAGTGACAATATCTGGAGGAAGTGCTGGAGGCGGATCCGTGACAGCTCAAATGATGATGTACGGTGGTGTTAGCAACCCACCTTTCCGTGCTGCTATTGCTGGTAAGTTTTCTCACTATTGAATATTCTATAGCAATTAGCTAACCTAAGTAGAATACCCATGGTGGCAACCATTCCATACTGATGACATTCTCGAGGCGCAATACCAGCACTTGTTAAAGACCACAAGCTGCACGAACGTGCAATGCCTCCGAACCCTACCGGAATTAGCATTAGCTGATGCTATGCAAAGGACCGCCAATCTTGGTTATGCTGCTGGTCTTTATGGCTTTGGTGACTGCTACTTTGGTCCATCTGTTGACGGTACTATTATCAAAGACCTTCCTAGTGTTGCTGCTGCCACTGGTAGACTGACAAAAGTGCCACTTCTTACCGACCGCGATGAAAATGAGGGAATTATATTCAGCAATGGGTCTATCTCGACTACCGCCGAGACGACTGCGGATCTTCAAAAAGTTTGGCCGCTTGCTACACCCGCCTTCTTCAATAGCCTTGCTACTTTGTACCCGGTAAGCTCGTATAGCACGAGCTTGCTTCGTCGCGCCGCCATATTTGGGGATGCTCTTATCAACTTTCCTACAACGCAAATGGTTGTTGCTCTTATCAAAGCCGGACAGCCTGTTTGGAAGATGCGTTTCAATGGTGGAAACGGCAAACATGGTGCTACAGCCCCATTTGTGTTTGGGTTGACTGCTACTGGAGCTGATATGGAGCCCGGTTCGAATCTAGCATTAATCATGAGAGATTATTTCGTTTCCTTTGCGACTCATCTAGATCCTAATGCGGTTTCATACTCTGGTGTTTCCAAGCCAACATGGAACAAGTGGTCAGGGAGATATCCTACAGTCATGGGTGTTACCAATACGGCGATTGCCAATATAGTAGATGTTGATATTGGGGCAAAATTTGTCTTCTACCAACAAAACGGTGCAATTCTTCGGAATTAACGAGACTATTATGCCTAGAGAGTACTAAAGACATCATTATTGGATCGAATATATAGGACTTATGACCGAATACACTTAAGACTTATGACCAAATAGATTTAGAGATAGAAGGACTAGTTTAGATAGAATTAGACATAGATTATAATGTTAACCAATTTTCAGAATACAATAGTGTATTTTCAGATTACTGCTAGATCACATTAAATAGCTTTTGACTAATATTCAGTGGTATGTTGTAGTTTGATTACAGTCTAGTCTTTGTAACACGCCATTTTTTTTTATTACTAAGAAAGTCATTTATAATATTTTCCTCGTAGTCATCAAGGGAGCCTATATGGTTTGCCCGAGCGAAATAGTATACTAACTGATTTATTATATATGTTAATATTTGTCGGAATGTTCTTCACAGGTCAATCACGAGACATAATCACATGCTATCGTATCCTTAGCGAGAGAGGTATTTATTAACAATGGGCGACTATGGCATAAGAAGCCGTCAAGAAATCAAAGACAGAGGAAAGGCTGAAGGTGCGAAATGTCAAATACCATGGCACGCCTACCGAAACTCTCCTCAAAATGATCGTACATGTCGGTCGTAAAGATGGTCCTCTGATTGGCGTAGTCTCACTCGCTGAACGGTCAGAGAAGCTGCCGTCTGATTTGGGCTAGGGATTCATAGACGGCCAAATGGGCATGGGATCTGCCTCTGAAGTATCGAAGATTTTTAAGATTTTTGACGTCGTATTGTCCAGGGAGATATTGGTATGGCCTGATCCAAAAAATGTTGCGAGTATTCGGGTCGCCTAGAAACTTAGGTTTGTGCCTGGGTGGAGACATGGTTGATCTAGATAAAGGGGGGAAATGGTAATCCTACTAATGATTCCAGGTATGAAGAAGCTGGATGGGACTAAGTCGGTCTCGTTCTATGGAGAAGGTGGTTCTAAATGAATTGGGTCAGTTTAATGGATTTCAATTGAAGAATTGTACTCAAAAGATTAGTATGTTAGACATGCGAGAGAGAGGCAGAATCAAAATAAGGAGTTGTGATAAGTCTTCTACTACATTCGAGCTTTGTATCAAATGATAATGATTTTTCGCCAGTGTGCTCTCTCCTTAATCTCTTCTCCTTGCATAATACCGGGGATATAAGCCTTACCCACCAGCTTGTGTTACGCAGTGGAACCGCCTTCAGTATGGCTCTCGCGAAACACAAGAGGTGTTGGATATCCCGAGACAAACCATATTCTATCCCCGATCTTAGTTGTTTCTGGGACAAGTCTAAGGTGGCTCTGACCGTGAGGCAAACTCGACGGCGAGGCATCGACTTACTTGCCACTGAAAGAAACGTATATGCACCTTTGTCAAGCTCCCGCTGACACGATGAGCCATCTTCTTTATCGAAACTCTTTTCGGGGTCCCTTATCCAGCTGAGTCTTTTTTTAAATATTTTGTGATATATTGTACAACGGGCATCGTCCATGTGGCGTCATTGGACGTAACCCTGTCAAGGTTATGGAGACTCCGTGGTTATTCTGATTCACCGATGGATCGATGGTTATACCTGCTATCAATTTTGAGGTAATAAAGTACCGGAAAGAGCGCCTGAGCTCAGGGTTTGTGGTATCATGGATCTCATCCAGATCAAAAAGCAAAGTTCTCCATAGAGCTTCGGTAAGAGGTTGGCCGGTACGAGCATAGATAGGTTCGTAACTAGGCAAAAGTTTACTAGATCTCTAAACTTGCCGTAAATAATCATGTCCAGGCATAGCTCACTTACAACAGAGACTATGCCGATATAGAAAGCTTAGACATGGAGTGTTATATCAAGTACCTTGAAGCCCAAAGGACCGAATATCTTGCGCCTGATGTCTCTGCTATGGTCGACGTCCGGTCGTGCTTTGGTCGCTCGTCGTATCATCCAAATTGAGTTCTTTTCCGCCCTAGTGAAATTCGGAACCCACGAAGGCAGATCTTTCACAGTCTTTGAATCTTTGCTGGTCAATGTGAGGATTCTCAAATGATTGCATTGCTCTAGGATTGTTCCTGCTGCGCCTGTGAATATCTTGGCTGCAGTCGACTGCTCGCTGTAATCAACCTTGGTTGGCAGCCTAGGAAACTTGTTGACGCCTGCAATGGCATGAAGGATCCCTAGAAATCTAAAAACATGGTCTCTTTCATCAATTGCTTCCAGATTCTTAGCAACCATAAGCATATGAAGTAGAAAGTAGCCCATCGTGGTCTTTTTGGGACCGGCCAATGCCATACTGTCGAGGTCCAATAGTGGACAGCCAACTTCACCAAGCGCGAACTGACTGAACTGGTGAGTCATGTGGATAATAATTGGAATATGAGCAAGCGGACTGATCCAACCATGGTCATTAAGTTGGCCAAGTGATTTGCGTAGGGTGATCGAAAGGCCACTTATACTTAGAAGTCTGGCACACCTCGCAACTTTACTCCAAGGTATCATTGGGTCTACATTCACCAGTATAACCGCTTCCTTGGCCATTGCGGCCTCTTGGACAATCCAAACTCGATGAAACCAGCGCCTGTCAAAAAAGTCGACAAAGCTTCGCCAGACATTGTCTGATAAGGGCGGTAGGTCAAAGTTATCAATGAGATTGCAACCGGGGTTAGTGGAAGGGATTCGTAACCGTCCCTCGCTCCTGTCCTTCCAATAAGCCTTAGCCACATCGGCCATTTTTGAGATCAATTGTTGAACCTTATCCGGTCTATCTATCTCGCCTATCCAGATGACGACACGCTCAGCAGAGCGGTATATAGTGTCCATCATGCCAACCTACATTTCTCTTTCGGGCATGTTCTCCTGGTTTATACATATTGCGTGGATCCAATAATAGCGGACTATTCCTGTGCTCATTTGCACGGCTTGTAGATGCAAGAGGGCATCTAGAAGGTTCGGGAACATATCGAAATCGTCGCCATTGAGATGTATGGTACATTAGCCAATATCACTATATTTGGCACTTACAGTTGCTGGAGGACCCCACGTCGATGATAGTGCATGATATTGGGGAAGTGAGGTTAGCTGACGATCCTCGATATAAAGCTGTAGAGCTCTGTCGCAATCGCTAGACTGTATAGAAACCCGTAGCAGTCGAATGGAAGCTTCTTCCAGCAGATGAAGATGTTGAACCTAGGCATAATAGCTAGTTGAAAGCTCTCACGATGGGCTTGGGAGCTTCAGTATACGATGGGAAAGGGAAGCAAAGCGGCTCACGGAGAAGCGAGATTAGATATGCAGAACTTATGGATCACGAAGTATTGCGTAATGATTAGAATGTAGACTAACTTATACAAAGCTATCAGCGCTATTGCCCCTCGTTTGAAAGTACTAAGCTCCTTATTATTTCTAATATCTATTACACCTGCTAGGCGCCGTGGCGTACCAGTTTTCGTGTGCGCATTGGTGTAGGAAAAATGGGTCTAGAACTGCGACTTTGCGCGAACCGCCATATGTTGCTCTTTGATAGGTGGGGGAGTGGCCAGAATCAGCCTTGGTATGTGTGCCTCGAGGGCAGGATGAGTCAAAATCCTGATGAGGTTCTGCTTATATTCGTCAACATCTACGTGCGATGCAGGACCCTGAGTAGGCGTGCCGAAATAAGCGTCGATCGCCCCGAGGAGGATGACCTTGGCTTAACTTAGTCTTGAGATCAGCGATTGTGGATTGCCCTATCTCACCATGAATCAATTCTGGTTACACTAGGATCGGGGAGGATGCGAGGTAATACTTTTAGTGCCTGGATTGTTTTGTAACCACTGCACTAGAGTCAATAAATAACACCATGGGTAAACTCCGACAATTAGTGGCGTACCCTTGGCCACGGTTGACAATATCCAAATATCGAGAGTATTCTGCCGCTGTCTTAGAAATATACATCCAAAATTCCAAATAGAAGGTATAGTTCTATGAGCATAGATGTCAGAGCACATCTTAGATTACCTTGTTGAATAGCAAGGATTGGGGCGAAATCGTTCTCCTCAAATGTAGAATACTCGAAGAGCATATCGCCAAACAGGATCATTTGGTCAAATGGTGATTTCTCCACTATACGATCAGCTTGACACTAGCGCAAATTGTGATCGGAAGACTTACTTGACCAGCGCAATGCTTGACATGGCTATCGGTTTCGAGAGACATGGCTTCTAGATTAAGATCAAACAAAGATATCAGCTTAGGAGAAGTAACTGGGCCGTAAGTGAGCGCTACTCGTTGCATAGTCCTTGTGGATATTTCACGATAAGGGAAGAGAGGGCTTTTAAGGCGAGAAATGTGCTGCACCTCGTTTGAGAAGGTGGCATAAGGCGAAGTCTGTCCTAGCAGCCAGTCTGTAGGCAGGTAAGATAAGTCTGTAGTACAAGTACAGCACAGCATGATAGCGCTATGGTAGAACTATGGTGCCGCCTGACATACGCTAGCAAGCCAGGAAAGTACGAAGAATTAGTGGGTTTTTCAAAGTAAAGCTTCTAGGACAACTATCATTAGATTATAAACACGATTATCAATTCCTTTCCTTCTTCTATTATGTTCTTGTGATTGAATAAGTATAGGTGGTTATTAGGCACAATCTTCTTCTACTTTTGGGTATCCCCCGTTCCCTTGCTCCCCTACCCCACTCGCACTCGCAAGATCGTTAGATGAACTAGTATATTTAAATTTATTTCTCTCTTTATCTTACTTTGTTATTTATATCTCTTAGTTGTTAAATCATTACTACCGCTATTTCTTATTATCGCTGTTTAGAATTATAGTAGATCAGGTCCCACTCGGATACTATATTTGGACTTTGAATTAGTGTTAAGGGAAAATATAATACTCGTGAATTCTAGCCTAGAGCTACCTCTCGATATTAGCTATTATTTCTCTTGTGTGATATCAGCAAGGGTAAGAAGGTAGCGTTAAAGGATTATATAAGTACCTTCTGATTCTAGGACTTAAGAATCTAGCTAGGGGTACGTCGCTTTCCTATTATATTATAACTACCCCTTAAAGCTTAAAGCCTATAGTATGATAGAACTAACCATACTATATAGGAATATTATATACTTTATACTTTCCCTACGATACCCCTAGGGCCGATATTGCTCAACCAGAACGCTTTAAGCCTTCTCCTAAGAAATTAGGTGATCTCTTAAAAAAGGTCGTCGTAATATCTCTTAAGAAACTAGATCCTACGACGTCTGTACATTTTACTATTCCGTACGCCTTAAGCGTTACAACCCCCCTACGAAGAATCGACCTTACCGCTACGCTTCAATATAGAATTTCCTAAGGTTTTCCACGTCTGTACTTCTTCCTCCGCCAGTTCACCAGCGAGAATTTACACCCTAATATCTCCTACAAAGATAGGGCTGAGATCATCCTTACGAACGGTAGTACTGATGGGTTCGCTAAGACCGTTGAAGCGCTAACAAACACATGGAGCAAAGATCGCGACTTGGTGGAGGAAAGGGAGGGGATTTTGTGTGAGGAATTTGTTTATATGAATGCTATTCAAACAGGAGTACCGAGGGGCTTGCAGGTCGTGCTTGTCAAGATGGATCTTGAGGGCATGGCTCCTACAGGCTCAGGGGAGTTAAAAGATGTGTTGGAGAACTAGGATCATAGCAAGGGAAAACGGCCACATCTCATGTATACCGTGACGTACGTATAACCCACTCTTCCTATACGACAGGATTGACATATATTGACTTCTTTCCAGTATCGGCCACAACCCAACTGGAAGGAATCTCTCTACCTAGCGCCGCAAAAGATATCTATACTCTTTATAGTAAGTACGATGTTATTATTGTTGAAAATAACCCCTCTTGGTATTTACAATATCCTTCTTCCGCTGTTCTTGAGGCTAGAGCCCGAAATACCCCCCATTCGGAACATGCTCCTGTTCACATATTCGAGAAATCATCTGGGTACGCCTTTCTCGACTCTCTTCAACCATCCTATCTAAACATTGATCACAATGGCCGAGTCATCCGCCTTCATACTTTCTCCAAGTCTGTGGCTCCCGGCTGCCGTCTCGGATGAATCACCGCTCAACCTACAATTATAGAACGAATTCTCCGCATCACTGAAACCTCGATAATGCAACATTCTGGTTTAATTCAACTATGGTCGCAGAAACCATCATGGGACCCCAGCCCGCATCCAGCGTATTCGCTAGGAATTCCAAGTCTGACCAAGTGTCCTTTTTAGGCTGGCAAACTGATGGATGGGTTCGCTGGCTGGATGGCCTTCGGTGTGTTTATGAGCCCCGTATGAACCGTATGACGACCCATCTTGAGGCAGGCTGCTTCCTCCTTAAACAGAAAACATCACTCAAAGCCAGCGAGAGTGACTGGGCAGTTATCTCCAAGACAGAAATGTACTCATTTCACTGCCCGCGAGGAGGCATGTTTGTCTGGCTGAAGATACATTATGAAAAGCATCCCCTATTTGGTAAAATCGGAGTCCCAAAACTGGCACAAGCTTTGTGGGCTCATTTAGCCCAGAAGACAATGGTATTAGTGTCTCCAGGGACGGGGTTCTCTGCTTCAGATGAGATCCGTGATACTGAGGGCTGGAAGTATTTCAGAGTATGATTTTTCGCTGTTGCAGAGGATGGGGTAGATGAATGCTCGAAGAGATTTGCGGCTGGAGTGAAGAGTTTCTGTGGCATTAAAGATGAGAAGGACATTGCAATGAAATCAATAATATAGTACTATAGAATATGGAAGGGATTTAGGATTCAATTGGATTTATTGGAAATTAAAAGTAGATCATTAGGTTTAAGAATTAGATAGTTACAGTGAGAATTTTGGGTATTAATTGGGACAGAACTGTCAGATTTCATGATGTCTCGTATCCAGCGCGTGAAAGCTCCCAACTACAAACGAGAAACATGAATAGTGTGTATATAATACCAGTAGCACTTTATAGTATATATTCAAGGTAACCCTATGCTAATAACAGCTATTACCATTTAAAAATTCAGCTCCCACTTTGTAATAGACAGGAAAATAGTACTAAGCTATAATTAGTCTTTCGTAACTAGATTAGTAAAGATATCCACATAATCAAAAGCACTCCTTTTGAAACTCCGTTCAAATGTCGTCCCATTAAAGCTCTGTAGCCCATACCTCTGCCCCATATTACCGAACTCATCATTGTCCACGAAACTCCACGCGAGAGCTCCGATAATATTGATTCCCATATCCCAGATGCAAACCCTTACAGCGTCGATGAACTCTTGATAATACATACTTCGCATTGTGTCAAAGCGTGCTATGTCATAAGCCATAAGTTCTTCATTATACTGATTGAAGCCATACTCAGTGATCATGATACCGGATGGCTGAAACGTATTCCATAGATATGACATGTGTTCACCGAAAAATGCTGAGGTTGTGTGTACGTAATCGTTAGACGGGTTGCCATTTAGCCATCCATCTGCTTGGATATGCGTTGTGTTAACGCAGACCGGCCAGAGTGCATTAGAAGGATCGGCGATACAGGCTTCGATGCCAACGTCTGGCGGTGTTGCCAATTGGGTTGTGTACGGATCGATACTGAGAAAATCCATTGTTCCATTAATCTGCTCGAGCTGGGCAGGGGTTAGAGGTGGGAGGAATGTGGTGTTAAATGTCGACTGGACACTTTCAGGAAAGTTTTGGCCGAGGAAGAGAGGGTTCCCTAAGATGCCAACGAGGAAGTCTTGGTACCGGAGTGCGGCGGCTACATCATCTACGGAGGCTGGATCAAGTGGCCCAGCGAAATTATTTGAGAGCTTTAAGGTCATCTTCCCTGTACCTTTCAGAGTATGTTTGTAGAACTTGTAGACGGCAGAGTGAGCAAGGAGAATGTTGGTATTGTAGGCAAAGCCACTGCCAAATATGTTGTTTGGCCTAGATATATCAGTATCGCTCCAGGAAAGCCACCGGCTAACTTACTCATTGAACGTGACCCAAATAGGAACCCGGTCTGCAAAACGAGTCAAGACTTGTTTTGCATAATATAAAAAGTCGGCAGGGAATGTTTCAGAGGTTGTTGGAGCCAGGAGAGGATAGTCGAAATGTACCAAAGTAACGATAGGAGTGACTCCATTCTCAATACAAAAGTCAATCAGATCCTCATAGTGGTCTAGCGCCTGCTGATTAATTGGCGACCCTTCCACGCCGAAGGGGGTTACTCTTGGCCAGGCGATGGAGAATGAGTAGTATGGTATCCCAAGGGCAGCCAATCTCAAGATATCTTGTTTATAAAGGAAGTAATTCATATTTGTGATAACTGGTGGTGTCGCATTGTCCGTGTTCGGAAGTGCTCCTATGGAATCTAGCGACCCTGGACCACGACCCTCGATCTGGAGGCCACCTTCGACCTGGTATGCTGAGCCTGCAACGCCCCAAACGAAGTCGGCAGGCAATAGGTTAGAGGTGACAGATTTTACGAAGGGTGCGTAAGTTGGGGGTGGGTAGATAAGGCCGGTGGTAGGGATTGGTGTCGGCGATACTGTTGTGGTGAATGGGACAGTTATGTTGTAACTGTATCCGCTCCATAGCGCCGAGTAAGCACTTTGTCCATACAAGTCTGCCGAGTCGGTTGCATTAGTAGTTAAAGAGTAGGTCGTTGTGGTTGCATTCAGCGGCAGCAGCGTCGACGCGGCAGCGAATGCCGGCGCGTACGCTGAGTATTTGACCGGGGATGGGAGTGGCGTTGCATAGCGAGTGGTACTCGCGGCAGCGTATGAAAATGTGGTATAAGTGAATTGAGGCTGTGGACAAGTTAGTAGCTGGCGGCAGCGACATGGTTAGAGCTCTTACGGTACTTAATGATGTAGCATCAGACATTATGGTGGTTGCTTGGCCATCCACTCCTATGGTTCTGCCTAGAAATGAAACCAAAAGAACGATTTGAACGGCTGGCCTCATTTCTGCTGGCAACATGCCAAGAATAAATGCAATCTTTTCTGGTTCTTCTTGATCAGCGCCGAAACTAAATTTTTGTGGTTTTAAGAGAGGGTACGAGGGCTTCAGGTACTTATAAGCCATCAGTCTAGTGGCCGAACAGCTAAGGTTGATCGACTAGCTAAATGAAGGAAGTCTCCCATTTGACGCTATATCCGAAGATGGATCTTATGAGATTAGGCAAATATAGCGAAAGAAATATTAAGTCTAGCTTCGGTGACGGATGTGTGACGGTGGAATTGTGGAGAGCAATGGCATTGTCTCTTGGCGGGGAGTAGAGTACAGGGAATTCAGTGGACGCAATGTAGTCTAACCCCGCTCGCACCAACTGACCGCGCGCTAGAAAGTGCCCGGGGAAGTGCCTGCGGAGAAGCGCCATTACAAGATCCTAAAAGTGGGATATCCACTGCGGGGACTTTAAACGACTAACGAGAAAGTGGACGGCATCAGGAGACCTGACAAATATTTCATAGTACAAGAAGACCCCAGTCTCGCTATTACTATTACACAAAACCAATAGCTACTTTGCAGAACTGCTAGATAGCTTCTATTTACTAGGAATGTCTACTGTTAGTGCAATGGAGGATGGGTCGTGTAGCAAGGAAATTGAGCACCTGTTAGACTAGTAATCCTAGACTTTGGGGGCCTACGTATTGTAAATTCCAGAAAAGTGATTTTCTTTCCACAATTTTGTCCTATGACATCTGCTATACAGCCATTGCATTCGGTTTTCAATGTAGTGTCTTATCAATTGAATTGCCTAGTATGTGATACCTAATATCGAATTTGCCACTATAATCGTGTACACTTTCGCTTACACCCTAACGTTAGCATCCTCCATTTTGGCCCTAAATATATTTTCTCCTAAACAAAAAATGTTAGTATACGGCCTTAGTAGGAAAACCCATTTTGGGCAAAAATAGATTCTATAGTTAACTTTATTTCTCTAATTTTATACTATTTCGTACGAACAACGATAGCAAATTAATTCGGATATTAAGCCAAACCAATCCTCTAACTTTGGTGTTAATTTAATTTATTCAAATATAGATTTTTAAGTCCTAATAACCCTAACCCATATATAGGCTTACTAGAGTATTCTTTAAATAATATATGAGTCTCGCTATTATCTAATATCATTAAGTGTACGACTTAGGGTCAAAGGGGAGAGGGCTCAGCCAACCTGCCTTAGGGGAGCGAACCCGCCCGAACAGCAATAGACCCCCCTGCCTCGCTAAATCTTCTATTGTATACAAGACCAAAATAAACTCCCGGCAGCCTTGGTGGGCGATACTTATTACTAATAGGCTGTTATCTACTACTATAGCAGCTTAGAAGTACAAGCATAAAGGCCTATCAAAGATAGGGCTGCAGGGCTGCCCAATCAACTAGTTTATAGTAAAGGTTAGTGATCCTTGCTTTGTATACTCTAGGCAGCTATATGAATATAGACTTCTCCGATCCATATAAAACTATTGCCTTAAATTTTGTAAATCTTATATTACCTTAACGTTAATCTTCCTTCTTTCCATTTTAAAGACCTTACCCTCGTCTTTACCCCCTTCCTAAGTCCTATCTGATAAAGACCGGCAATCTTATGGATTGGAAGTCTATAATCCGGGGCCACCCCGTGGAAGCCATACAACATGTCCAATCCATAATTGACGGTAGAGTAAACGCGCTCTCTATATCGCTTTACGGTAAAACTCTATTGCATCTGCTGCAATAATGAACAACTTGGCTGTTGTATGCTTGGCAATTGAATTAGGCGTCCCTATAAATACGAGGGTATAGGGGAACGGGAAAAATGGCCGTTTGGACAAGGTGACCCTACTTTAGACGGCTTTGTTCTACACAGTAAGAAATAGAAGCAGTGAAATAGCTCGTTTTCTACTAGACCCTAGAGTATTGACTGTCTTGCCTTCACGCAGAAGTATTCTTAACGTACCGTTACGATAGAAGACTAATAGCATATTCTAGCTCTATATTGAATAAGGAATTACGGAATTAGAAACGAACAGCTATAGAGTTCATTCTAAGTCTGCTCTTAATAATTCTCTAATTAGGATTGTTTGTAATTAGATCAACTGGGATCAACCTCCTCTAGAGGTGACCTAGCATCTGAAGGCATTCTTACTTTAGTTATTTGGTTCTAAAGTAAGTTAGGTTCCCCTCTAGCATCATTGCTCCAACTACTCCTCAAAGCTTCATAGTACTAATCCTAAGGTTCTAAAAATTATCTTAGATCGAGCAAATCGTATGCAAAAATATAATGGCTCCAATAATTCATTTTACTACGTACTTAATTATAACTTCCTAAAGCGCTACCAAATCTACCGAATACATTTGAATAGCTTGTCAATAAATATTTCAATAAATATTTAGCAACGTTACTGTAAGGCATTAGACTACCATTCTCCCCTCGGGAATACTAGCGTTCTCGTATGTTCAATCGCGGAATTACGAAGGTAATTAAAACACTTGAAAGGTACCCACATATTGCGGTCTATAGCTAATACAATACAGAGGATCTTGTACAGCTCTTAGAGTTACGCAAATCGATTTTGGATGATAGCTGTTGGTTGATTTATATACCTCTTATTTCAACTGTAGCTGTAAAAGACAGGTCAAAATGGTAAGGTAAAAACATAGATGATTCTTCTAAGTGAGTGTGGTGGAGGTCTTATAAATACCCCTTCTAGGTATCGATTCGACCTCCGTAGTAATATAGTCATATATAGTGTTTGCGCCTGAGCGCAAACACGGGAACAAGCAAGTAGTATAGCGATAT